>JACEEZ010014735.1:0-12358 GCA_016584305.1 Chionoecetes opilio
TTGGTTTTCTCAACGCCAGTCTCTGTAAAGAGTTGGTATCGCCTCAACGCCTCCCTGACTCAATAGCTTGCCGTGCTGTGTCTTGTGATTCAGGATCGCAACTTTACCATGGGCGAAGAAGCTTACCAAAGCCCCTTGGTTTCCGATTGACAGCTATTATGGAGACGCTATCCTTCCCTGCTCTACGGATCTGCCCGCATAGGCCTACAACAGTCGGTCCATGGCTTCTCCCAGAAGTGTCCTTTTGCAAAAGCCTTCCGCTCTCAAAAGGGTCTTTACCTCCTCAGGCTGAGCGTGCCCAGTTTTTAGACCACTTTTGCACACATCAGAGTTCGGTCCCTGTCTTTACTGATGGTTCCAAATCAGACGAAGGAGTTGGTTACGGTGTCGTATTCCCATCGTTTAACAAAGGCGTCAGCCTTCCAAGTGTTTCATCTGTTTTTACGGCTGAAATAAGTGCTATTTTATATGCTCTCATGATTATTTTTACCCTTCCGGATGTTTCTTTTACAATTTTTAGTGATTCTTGTAGTGCTCTTCAATCACTATGTACTTTTAACTCTCCCCATCCGCTGGTCAATGCCATCCTGGAATGGCTTTATCTGCTCAAGAGGCGAGGCCGGACGGTCAGCTTTTGTTGGGTACCGGCACATGTAGGTGTTGCCGGTAATGAGGAAGCTGATGCCTCGGCAAAAGCTGCAGCTAAAAGACCAGCTCTATCACATTTTGCAGTGCCGGCTACGGACCTACGCTCGGCAATCCATAGATCAGTTCACAACAGTTGGCAAGACCGTTGGATTACTATAGGGCAAAATAAACTGCGCACCATCCGCCAAAGTATCGAGGACTGGAGCTACTGCGGTCTCTCCCGGAGATGGGAGACTGCCTTGGCACGATTGCGTATTGGTCACACTCTATATACTCATGGGTTCCTCATGGAGGGGGGCCACCCTCCTTACTGTGATGATTGTTTGGTCCCCTTAACTGTGCGGCACTTGCTGGTCGAGTGTCCCAGTCTTGGGGACCTACGTGTGCAATTTTTGTCCCGGTGTCGCGGGTCGGACGGTGCTTACCGTCTCTCCCTGGCATTGGGAGAGAGGTGTTTCTCTCCGGGACATGAAGTCCATACATTTATTGAGAAGGCTGGCCTTCTCAACAAGTTATGATGTTTTTAATATTAACTTATGATTGTTTTTAATGTACTCTTGTTCTTCTATGTATTTCGTAATTTTCAATATTTTTATTCTATCTTAAATTTTGTTTTTTGGTTTTACTTTACATGTATCTTTTGTAAGCAGGCGTCAATAACCCCGCAGTTGCGGCGCCTTAAAACTATAATCAATCAATTTTTTCTTCAGAAAACGTTATAGAAAGAAAAAATCCCGATTTCAACAGGCTTTCCTGTGGTGTAAACAGATTAAAATTCCATTGAGAAATGAAGGCAATAAGTGTTTTTACGGCATATTTCCCGAAAAAAATATTCCGGGAAATCCAGGTGACGGAGTCAGCATGCGTCAAACTTTTGTTGATAATAAATTTACCTTTTTAATAGTAGCATACGATTCCTGTATAGATGTTCTCCATCACGACATAAAATAAATGTTTGCCGGATAAAAGATAGATGTATGGTGCGTCAATAAGCTGCTGAAAAGTGAAAATCACAAAGTTGCGCCAAAAAAAAAGAAACTGTTATAACTCGAGATTGTTATATACAAAAAACAAACTGATAGTTGCTTAGGGTAGATCTCTTTGAGCTTAACAAAAAGTATTCAAGGCATATTTGGTCTAGGGTTAATAATGACATAGTAACAAATAGGGAAACGCAATAAAGGTAGTTTTTTGGACCATTATTAGCAGCCTAAAAATTGGTCGAGTTGTATTATCATACAGACGTAAAAATGATCTAAATACCAATTGACATTTTCCGAAGATCAATAAATACATGTTCTATATAATTTTCTCACAGAAGCATAGTTCGTTTTGAAAGGGCGTACAAAATATATTTACTGGGGTAAATAAGCTTACAAAGGCTCAAAATTTTATTTTAGAACCTAATATCGGAAAACGAAGACCAGATTCGTGATCACCATCAGCAAAAGCCACTATGAACAAAGTTTCTTGTAAATCTGGTGAAAGAAAATGTTGCTAGAATTGTGAAGGCTTTTTAAAGGGCCGGGAAAATGATTTGTTTCACAGGGGCACATTTTCTGGTACCCTTTGGGTACTCAAAACCGCAATGCCAGTCAAGGCCTGAATTTTTTCAACGATTTTACCTTGAGAGAATAAGTATCGAGACAATCCCTCTCGTCGTCCTCTCTTTAAAAACACTTGGGATGCTGAAATCCCCTCAGGATGGGGTACCATCTGTTGAGTACTCATCTATAAGTTGCCTGGGTGTACATCTCAAGGATGATGCATCGCCATCAAATTTTGATACTTTTTCAGGGGATCGACGCCTTTTCCCAAACACTACATAGTTAGTAGGGAGAGCAAGAAGCTCTTCTCACAATTTGTTGTGTGATTTCTCACAAATTCATGGAGCAGACCAAACTTTAATACTGACTTGGCTGCAAAAGATTCCAGCATTTGTTTCTCAGTATCACTCAAGTGACGGGAAGTATTTTCGCCCGCAATAATCATAGATCATATTTTCCTGTACAGCAGAAAGAGACGCGAAGCCAGACTGAGTAATGATCAATATAGTCTAGTAGTCCAGTGGACCCCTGGACAATTTAATGAGACCTACTTTTTTAAACGGACAAATATGTCTAGAAAACAAAAACCAATTTTAACACTGTCAACTAATGTCCCAGGGGGTTCGTATGGCGGCCATCGTCGATCGCGAAATTTTTTGACTCGAAATTACCAAAATGTCCATAAAATCACACAAATGTAGTTACAAATTTAATTTTGGTGCCACGTGACAAGAATAACATGGCCTATTGTAATAAGAACAATTAATGCAGTAATTGG
Source organism: Chionoecetes opilio (assembly GCA_016584305.1). Taxonomy (NCBI): domain Eukaryota; kingdom Metazoa; phylum Arthropoda; class Malacostraca; order Decapoda; family Majidae; genus Chionoecetes; species Chionoecetes opilio. The sequence goes on from JACEEZ010014735.1 coordinate 2,974, forward strand.
TACAAGTTTAGTCATGGAACGGCAAAAACCTAAAAGAAAGGTGGAAAAATGACCGGTTTCGCCGACAACTTACAACATAAATGACAATAACTTCACTAATATACAACATACTGGTCAGTTTAACATATCAAAATCATCGTCTATTACTCCCCCATCTAATGCAGTCAAACAATTGACATACATATATGACTATCATACATTAGTTGTTACCAATGTTACTCACCCCCCTAGGCAACTTTATGTGTCAAATACAAACATTCGAGAAAATTTCAGAAAACAATTTTTCCTTTTTTTTAAACTTTAACAAGTGATGTAGGGCAGCTAGGTACGCTGTCAGTAGAAGTGAGTAATTGACATTTGGAAATAATTACAAATAACAGAGCGCAAATCCTGACCCCAAGTTGAAGGCTGCGTTATGGGCAGCAGCCCAGCCCTATGGGCCTGATCAGTAGTAGCCCTATGGGCCTGATCAGTGTCTACGTTACGGTTCTCCTCTCGCTCCTGTGCCCGGATGTGATTCCGATATTCCGTGTTGAAGGGACATTCTGCATTCGGAATGGAACTGTGCTTCAACGGCAAATAAGTCCCTTTCCTTCCCCTGTGGGTATAGACGAGTCTTTCCCAGTTAAAGGACCTGGGACTCGATATTTTCCAAGCGGGGCTCTTTGTGTTTGCATGATAGGAATTTATGATGGTTTCTCTCGGTTTTTCCAGATACCTCTATTAAAAAACTTCTCGCAGAACATACATTCTGGTGGGAATAGTTGGGAACTCTCAGCAGATGACCGTTTGCGCGGAGAGTGAGCTTCGTTGACATAGATGCTACTACTGTCGAATCATTCAAGCGAGTAAGTTTCCTGTGAAGCGCGGTAACATGGTGTGTGGTCATCATCTCCAAGTCAACCCCTTCGAGTCTCTGGTATCTGAGCACACACTGCTTCCATACGGCGAGGTGAATGGGAGTTTTCAAAGCTAAGCCGCCAGATGTCTCTCGCGCATCTCACATCCACTCCCTTTTTGAGCGTGAATGATCTATCATTTACCGTAAATTCCCTGTACTTTTTCGGGACATATCAGAATTCCCCTTCAATACAACAACGAAACAGTTCTTAATAATAAAACGTATTTTATTATTTAATTTGTGAGCACTTGGTGAAAATATTGGCAAAACAATTGAATACTGAAAACTCAATCTTTAAAAATCGTCTTTTCTGAAAATACGCAATTTGAAGCAGAATGAGGCTTCAGGAAATATTTACTTGTATGTAAGCATTCACTGAGTACCTTTTTTGGGGTGTATATGTCTCTCTTACGACGAACTTTTAACCAAGAACAGAGGTGGCGTTCAGCATCTCCACAGAAACCATCCCGCTGGCAGGATCTGCTATCACCCACTTTCCTGTTGACATCACAGGGGGGATGGACAGCTCAGCGCCGCCGCTCCCTTACCTCACAGCCCATATCTCTGATACTCCTAACTTCTCAATACCAGAGGCTGTCATCCTATAAACTATCATCATCCGCTTATCTCATCACGCTCTCTATCCTCTACTGGAATATTCGTGACATCCGCTCCCACATGCCGTTTCCCACATAAAGGAGTCTCCTTATTTCACCTGCTTTGTGAAATTCCCCTTTTTGGTATAGTCCCCTGCTTTGACGTGACTTTGTGTTGTTGGGGCGGATCGGAGTGGCGCGTGTAGTACGTGACAGACGTGCATCCACTATTTTTATTTGTGGGTTTTTAGTCGTTTGCGTAATAAAGCCGTGCACAGCAGTAAAAGTCTCCTTGCAGTCCTTCTCGTTCCTCCATAGCCTGAGCCGTTAGTTTGACGAAGTTTGAGAGGGGTGGGTTGCCCCCCACCCCCCCCCCTCCTTCGTTACAAAGGATAAACCAGAGGACATAGGGTATTCAGAGAGAAGGGTTTGGTTGGATGATTGATTCAGAGGAAGGACTTTGAGGTGGATCGAGGGGGGCGGAGCTCTCTCATGTAAACAACGCTTTCAACTAACTGTCTTCCATCCCGGACTGTTCTCGAGGTGCCAAGCACTTAAAATGACTTCTTGGTTAAATGTTCGTCGCAAGACAGACAGACACACCCAAAATAGGTACTCAGTGAATGCTTACATACAGGTAGATATTTCCTGAAGCCTCATTCTGCTTGAACTTGCGTTTATTCATAAAAAAGACGATTTAAAAGTTTGAGTTTTCAAGTATTAAAATTGTTTTGCCATATTTTCCCCAAGTGCTCACAAATAAAATGATAAATTACATTTTTTATTAGGAACTGTTTCAGTTCTTGTATTGAAGGGTAATTCTAATATATCCCGAAAAAGTACAGGGAATTTACGGTAAATGATAGATCATTCACGCTCAAAGGGCAGTCAGTGGATGTGACAGCGCGAAGAAAACAGGCTTGAGCGTGGAGCTTTTTAGAAAACTCCCCAATGAGAGGGTCAGCCTTTCGATTTTCACGGAATTCATGTAGATATGCAAATTTTTCATCGGGTTTTCCCTTTCCCCACATTTCTGAAAGTTATCAAGGGACCTAGTATCGGATTGTCTATTGCGTGACGATACATGATGGGCTTTTAGGGTGTTCAGATCTGGCTGATTTTTTTGTCGCTTTTTCGTTTCCACGTGCTAGCTAGGATATAGTTCAGTTATATTCCACCACCAGAAAGAACACGGATGTACCACCCCAGAATGTTCGTCACTGACATACATCTACACTATCACTATCCCCGATGCATCTAAGGAGAAGGAAAGTAGTGTTAATTGACATCGTATACAGGTTAGCGATACAATGAGAAATTTATATATTGTATGAGAAACAAACATATATATTGGGGGTCCCAAGAAACCGACGTGTATCGGACACACTCCAGCACATGTTGCCCTTGTTCCCTGTCGTGACAAGTTCAAACAGGAAAAGTTTCAGCTTCCTCTCTCGTCTTTACTGGTCTTTGCATTTCTATCAGTTTTCTTTTTTTGGATTTTGGAGTACGCCAAAAAAAAAAAAAAAAAATCTCATCTACGACATCCATCACCGAATAAAGTAGTGGGGGTGATGAATGAGAAACATTTGAAGTTAGAGGCTTTTGTTTGTGTGTAAAAAGCTTGGGTCAGCTTCGTACCTCAATGAAATGATGACTGCAGTCAAGTTCTTTTTCAAAATCATGTATAAACGGCCCTAATAAGACTTTTGATAAGAATTATAAGCACTTTTGTTTTGAGCGTTATCTTCCCTCAGAAAAGCTTCCCCGCGTTTGAAATATCATTCAGTCTCTGATGACGGTCGGTGTGGCGGGACCTCACTCTGTCACGTCACCGCTCTACACACTCGGACACACTAAACGCCATACTCTGCATGACTGAAGTGTCCTACCTTTTTTACCCTTTAAAGCAAGCATTAGATCCGTGAGAATGTGACCAGTATTGTGTCCTCTTGAGCGAGAGAGAGAGAGTTCTAGCTAGCACACAAGCTGGGGACGAGACCCTTTGCTTGTGTCGCTGTTGCCGAGAGAGAGAGAGAGAGAGAGAGAGAGAGAGAGAAGAGAGAGAGGAGAGAGAGAGAGAGAGAGAGAGAGAGAGAGAGAGAAGTGTTTTTTCCGTCGGCAGGCGTGCGTAATGACCAGAAATGCTAGGCGGCAACGTGTTTTTTCCGTTGGCAGAAGTGCGTAATGACCAGAAATACGTGGCGGCGACGTGTTTTTTCTGTCTGCGGGCGTGCGTAATGACCAGAAATGCAAGGCAGCGACATGTTTTTTCCGTCGGCGGGCATGCGTAATGACCAGAAATGCCAGGCGGTGACATGTTTTTTCCGTCGTAGGGCATGCGTAATGACCAGAAATGCGAGGCTGCGACATGTTTTTTCCGTGGGCGGGCCTGCGTAATGACCAGAAATGCGAGGCGGTTTTCGTCGCAACAACGCCTATTATGAGTGGCTATTGGAAATAAAATCTGAATTTTGCTAAATGAGGCTAAATGAGGCAAAAGAGGGCCCAATCGACCGGCCAGAAGAAGAAGATGTGCTGGGAGGTAAGTCAGAGCGGCTTACTTACATCACTCTCTCTGAAGAGAGAGAGAGGTAGGGAGACAGAAAGAGAGAGAGAGAGAGAGAGAGAGAGAGAGAGAGAGAGAGAGAGAGAGAGGAGAGAAGAGAGAGGAGAGAGAGGGGGAGGGGGAGAGAGAGGGGGAGAAGGTGTTTCTTCCGTCGGGGGGCGTGCGTAATGACCAGAAATGCTAGGCGGCAACGTGTTTTTTTCCGTTGAGGGCGTGCGTAATGACCAGAAATGCGTGGAGGCGACGTTATTTTTCTGTCGGCGGGCGTGCGTAATGACCAGAAATGCGAGGCGGCGACATGTTTTTTCTGTCAGCGGGCGTGCGTCATGACCAGAAATGCGACGCGGCGACGTGTTTTTTCCGTCGGCGGGCGTGCGTGATGACCAAAAATGTGAGGCGGCGACAGGTTTTTTCTGTTGGTGGGCGTGCGTCATGACCAGAAATGCGACTTGGCGACGTGTTTTTTCCGTCGGCGGGTGTGCGTAATGACCAGAAATGCGACGTGGCGACCTGTTTTTTCCGTCGGTGGCCGTGCATAATGACCAGAAAATGCGAGGCGGCGACATGTTTTTCCGTCGGGCGTACGTGCGTAATGACCCGAAATGCGAGGCGGCGACATGTTTTTTCCGTTGGCGGGCGTGGGGTAATGACCAGAAATGCGAGGCTGCGACGTGTTTTTTCCGTCGGCGGGTGTGGCGTAATGACCAGAAATGCGAGGCGGCAACGTTTTTTTTCTGTCAGCGGGCGTGGGTAATGACCAGAAATGCTAGGCGGCAACGTGTTTTACGTTGGCGGGCGTGCGTAATGACCAGAAATGCGTGGCGGCGACGTTTTTTTCCGTCGGCGGGGGGTGCGTAATGACCATAAATGCGAGGCTGCGACGTGTTTTTTTCCGTCGGCAGGCGTGCGTAATGACCAGAAATGCGAGGCGGCGGGCATGTTTTTTCTGTCGGCGGCGGGGTGCGTAATGACCAGAAATGCGAGACTGCGACGTGTTTTTTCCGGGCGGCAGGTGTGCGTAATGAAACCCGAAATGCGAGGCGGCGACAAGTTTTTCTGTCGGCGGGCCGTGCGTCATGACCAGAAATGCGACGCGGGGACGTGTTTTTTCCGTCGGCGGGCGTGCGTAATGACAGAAATGCGAGGCGGGGACATGTTTTTCTGTCGGCGGGCTTGCGTCATGACCCGAAAATGCGACGCGGCGACGTGTTTTTCCGTCGGCGGGCGTGCGTAATACCAGAAATGCGAGTTGGCGACGTGTTTTTTTTCCGTCGGAGGGCGTGCGTAATGACCCCGAAATGCGAGGCGGTGACATGTTTTTTCCGTCGGTGGGCGTGCGTAATGACCAGAAATGCGAGGCTGCGACAAGTTTTTTCCGTCGGCGGGCCCTTTCGTAATGACCAGAAATGCGAGGCGGTTTCGTCGCAACAACGCCTATTAGGAAGGCTATTGGAAATAAAATCTGAATTTTGCTAAATAGGCAAAAGAGGGCCTAATCGACCGGCCAGAAGAAGATGTGCTGGGAGGTAAGTCAGAGCGGCTTACTTACCTCTCTCTCTCTGAAGAGAGTGAGAGGTTTGGGAGACAGAAGAGAGAAAGAGAGGAGAGAGAGAGAGAGAGAAAAGAGAGAGAGAGCGGGGAGAGAGGAGAGAGAGAGAGAGAGAGAGAGAAAAGAGAAAAAGAGGAGAGGAGAGGAGAGAGAGAGAGAGAGGGGAGAAGAGGGAGAGAGAGAGAGAGAGAGAGAGAAGTGTTTTTCCGCGGCGGGCGTGCGTAATGACCAGAAATGTTAGGCGGCAACGTGTTTTTGAACGTTTGGGGGACGTGCGTAATGACCAGAAATGCGTGGCGGCGACGTGTTTTTTCCGTCGGCGGGCGTGCGTAATGACCAGAAATGCGAGGCGGCGAAAAAGTTTTTTCTGTCGGCGGGCGTGCGTCATGACCAGAAATGCTTTGCGGCAACGTGTTTTTTCCGTTGGCGGGGTGCGTAATGACCAGAAATGCGTGGCGGGGGACGTGTTTTTTCTGTCGGCGGGCGTGCGTAATGACCAGAAATGCGAGGCTGCGACGTTTTTTTCCTCGGCGGGGTGCGTAATGACCAGAAATGCGAGGCTGCGACTGTTTTTCTGTCGGAAGGCGTGCGTCATGACCAGAAATGCGACGCGGCGACGGGATTTATTTCCCTCGGCGGGGCGTGGTAATGACGAGAAATGCGAGGCGGCGACATGTTTTTTCTGTCGGCGGGTGTGTGTCATGACCAGAAATGGCGACGCGGCGACGTGTTTTTTCTGTCGACGGGCGTGCGTAATGACCAGAAATGCGAGGTGGCGACGTGTTTTTTCCGTCGGTGGGCGTGCGTAATGACCAGAAATGCGAGGCGGCGACATGTTTTTTCCGTCGGCGGGCGTGCGTAATGACCAGAAATGCGAGGCGGCGACATGTTTTTTCTGTCGGCGGGCCTGCGTAAAGACCAGAAATGCGAGGCGGCAACGTGTTTTTTCCATCGGCGGGCATGCGTAATGACCAGAGATGCTAGGCGGCAACGTGTTTTTTCCGTTGGCGGGCGTTCGTAATGACCAGAAATGCGTGGCGGCGACGTGTTTTTTCTGTCGGTGGGCGTACATAATGACCAGAAATGCGAGGCGGCGAAATGTTTTTTCTCTCTGCGGGCTAGCGTCATGATCAGAAATGCGACGGGGCGACATGTTTTTTCCGTCTACGGGCCTGGGTAATTAGAGAGAACTGAAACTCGAGAAATGCCAGTGGTCGCTGGCAGTTTTAACTCAAAGGTTGGTCTACTGTGTTTTGGCTCCGCGACTAATATTTTTCATAAATTAATTTCGCGATAAACATTGATGCACCGCATCTGAATACCAAAAAATATAGTTCTTCTGTTGTTCTTTCTAATTATATGGATGACATTCATTACGAGGAACGTTCTATATAGCAATTTAATGCAAATTACTCGCCTCGAGTAGCAAAGCTTAATATATTTTTACATGTATATTGTGGCATGTAAAATTTGGGGATGTTCACATGTTTTTCTAAGACAGTACTGCTGCGCTGGCAAACGCTTGTCAAATACAAAAAAGCAATGCCTTGGAAAAAAAGAAGAATAAAGAATGCCGAAATCGGCTTGTTGCTGCGGGCAATGTAGGTTATAATTGTGGAGGCGACACGCCGCGGCGGGGAGTGGTGGGCGGGGAGATTGTGGGGGGGCGATTGAATCAAAACATTGTACTTCAGCGTCGACTCATTGCACTTCCAGGCTTTCTATCTGATTGATACACAATAATAACAGGAAATATGACTGCCTAGGATAGATAATTCTAAACATACGTTATTGACTATATAATATCATAGAGTAACATTTACCTCGCCTCCTCAACTATAACCTACTTGGTTATTTGGGTTTAAAAGCATGTTTTACAGACTCAGGCTTCTAACAATATACATATAGAAGAAAATCGTCTTAAATTTACTTTTGTGTTTTAAGTGCAGTGGAATAAGCTCATATTTTTCTTTCAAGTTGACCAACTTTTCACCAAATTGTGAGTTAAAACTGCCAGCGACCACTGGCATTTCGGAGTTGCAGTTCTCTCTAATTACCAGAAATGCGAGGTGGCGACGTGTTTTTTCCGTCGGTGGGCGTGCGTAATGACCAGAAATGCGAGGCGGTGATGTGTTTTTTCCATCGGCGGGCCTGCGTAATGACCAGAAATGCGAGGCGGCAACGTGTTTTTTTCTGTCGGCGGGCGTGCGTAATGACCAGAAATGCTGGGCGGCAACGTGTTTTTACCGTTGGCGGGCGTGCGTAATTACCAGAAATGCGAGGCTGCGACATGTTTTTTCCGTCGGCGGGCCTGCGTAATGACCAGAAATGCGACGCGGTTTTCATCGCAACAACGCCTATTATGAATGGCTATTGGAAATAAAATCTGAATTTTGCTAAATGAGGCAAAATGAGGCAAAAGAGGGCCTAATCGACCGGCCAGAAGAAGAAGATGTGCTGGGATGTAATTCAGGGCGGCTTACTTACTTACCTCTCTCTCACTGAGGAGAGAGAGAGGTAGGGAGACAGAAAGAGAGAGAGAGAGAAGAAAAGAGAGAGGGGGAGGGGGAGGGGAGAGAGGAGAGAGAGAGAGAGAGAGAGAGAGAGAGAGAGAGGGTTTTTTCCCATCGGCCCGGGGGGCGTTTAAAGACCAGAAATGTAGGCGTTAAAGGTTTTTTCCGTGGGGGCGTGCGTAATGGGCCAGAAATGCGTGGCCCGGCCCACGTGTTTTTCTGTCGGCGGGCGTGCGTAATGACCAGAAATGCGAGACCGCGGGCGTGTTTTTTCCGTCGGCGGGCGGCGTAATGACCAGAAATGCGAAGCGGCGATAGTTTTTTCTGTCGGGGGGCGTGCGTCATGACCAGAAATGCGAAGCGGCGATATGTTTTTTCTGTCGGCGGGCGTGCGTAATGACAGAAATGCGAAGCGGCGATATGTTTTTTCTGTCGGCGGGCGTGCGTAAAGACCAGAAATGCGAAACGGGGGATATGTTTTTTTTTGTCGGCGGGGGGCGTAATGACCAGAAATGCGAAGCGGCGATATGTTTTTTTTGTCGGGGGGGCGTGCGTAATGACCAGAAATGCGAAGCGGGGGATATGTTTTTTCTGTCGGCGGGCGTGCGTAATGACCAGAAATGCGAAGCGGCGATATGTTTTTCTGTCGGCGGGCGTGCGTTTAAAGACCAGAAATGCGAAGCGGCGATATGTTTTTTCTGTCGGCGGGCGTGCGTAATGACCAGAAATGCGAAGCGGGGGATATGTTTTTTTTGTCGGCGGGCGTGCGTAATGACCAGAAATGCGAAGCGGCGATAGTTTTTTTTTCGGCGGGCGTGCGTCATGTAAGTCCATGAGCCAAGACCCGAATTTTTGGGGTATCGGTACCACCCGGGGTGACTAATTCTCTTAGGTGTTTTTAGTTGCTACACTCTAGTTTATGTTTGATATGATAGCCCTTGCACACTGGTAGCTTAATGGTCGTTATCAACTTCTTGAATAGACACACCTACCCCACCGAAAATTCAAAAAATTTTAAATGTCAAATTTGGGACAGGAATGCCTAAATGTCACAAAATGAATATAGTAATTGTCACATTTAATAAAGTCCTGTAAAATACACACTAAGCATGCCAGGGCTTGTACTTACTGTTATGGCCAATTTAAACCCCCTCAATATCATCTACTCAGACTCGGAATCATGCTAGCTGTTTGCTACACGGGCTTCCTCAATCGTACCTTCATGGGCCTTGTTGAAACATAGGCATTAGGATTGGT
>JACEEZ010014736.1:0-30000 GCA_016584305.1 Chionoecetes opilio
TATGTTTTGATTGTGATAATGCTTTATTGAGAATCAAAACATTTTTTTCCAAAGAATAAAACAGTCCTATCCTTTATACATGATAAACATGATATACAATACTGGATACCTGCGGGAGGGGTCACGCCTGAGAACTTTTTTTCACCTCCCCGGGTCTTTGAGTGAACGAGCGCGGGCCCGTTGGGTACTAAAGATTTGGCGGCCCAGTATGTTTAAAATAACACATTGGGCCTTGAATGGCGGTACGGAGAAGCCTGGTTTATATATATCAATATTTCCGGCAGCCACTCGTGGGGGAGAGCGCATGCCGATAACTCATTTTGGGTGGGGGGCCGTTTGTTTTGAGAGTTACTCTTTATGGCATCCCGCAAATCCCAATAAAACTTGTGGTTTCTTTCTGGAGGTTGTTTGTTGTTTGTTGGTTGTTTTTAAGGGCTTGCGAGGATCCCTTGGGGAACACTATAGTCCCTGGTGTGTCCTAAGTTGATGCTATCACAGGCGCGGTAGTTGACCAGTCTTCCTCAGGAAGGGCACAGGGTGAGAGGCGGAGGCGGAACCTCCGAAAGCGTGTTGCTCGAGAGGGGGGAAACGCCAGCCGTCCGCCGCAGGTAACGGGGGCAAACGTCACAACAGTGGTGAAGTTCAGAGGTAGTTTTCAAGGGGGCAGAGGAGTTGGAGAGTGTAGCACTACGACGGTGGGAGTGGAAAGCGCGGACACTTGCCGCAGAAAGTAGTTCAATAGTCTCAGGAAAATTCATGCACCGAGGCGTGGGGGTCCAGGGGCAGACGGAGGCGATGCAGGTGAGCTGTGAGTGTCGTGGTGCCCCAGGCGGAGGGCGGTTGAGAGAGTGACATCCAGGACGCGGGAACTTTTGTCCGTATCCACCCCCGCAACGGTCTTGGGAGGAAGTCACTCTGGGTATGCCCGTGGATGTGGTGCGGAGGGCAATCAAGAAAAGCAGGTTGTGTTATTTCCCAGTGGAGCGCAGGGGACCCGGAGATTCAGTTGGGCGGTGTGGCGCCCGCGGAGAGCGGCAGAGGGAGGGTTCCGTGTTTACATACTGTGAAACTGCCATCCTGGGCATGAGCAGGAAGAAATACACCACCGCTGCGTTGCCTGGGATCCAGGTGGGAGGGAACCCCACTGGAATGCGATCTCCCCGAGCCCAATCGTGGGTGGTACGGTGAGGGGCCCTACTGGAGTGGTGTGGAGAGGGACCGTAGAGGAATCGTGGGATGGCCTGGAGAGGAGGAGGTGGATGAGGAGAGGTAGTCCTGTTAGACCACAGCCTTGCCCACCCTAAATTTCTTGGCCGATTTTCTCAGTTTTTGAATATTATACCTAATTAATGCCTGGGTTCGATTAGTGCCGTTGTTTTGAGGCTGCCGTTGTTTTAAATGTCGGTTAAATGAAGGTTCTCACTGTTACTCTCTTATTACAGAGACCTAAGCCTCGCCTAAAGGTGGGCTGGCACTTGACGTCACAGCCTGGTTGGGGCTGTGAACAGGCGCGGGAATGCAGCTGGAGACCAACAAACGCCACTTAGGCGCTCGTGTTTGCCATCTTAGGGGGCTTTTCCGCCTTCCCAATATAATGTTTTTTATCGAGTATAAAAGATATACTTTGTCTTTCGTAATGTTTTGTTTCATAATCTTATCAAATAAAAACCCGTAAAACACACTAAGAAAGGCCATTATGAGACTCAGAATAGCATGAACTAATATTCACCACGCCAGCTTCTCATTTAATATTTTGCGAGAAAACTTTTTACATGGACAATATCAATAGAAATAGAATTTCATTAGCTTTCCATTGATATATTTCGTATCTGAGATGAATTCGAACCATGCATAAATTAGCATTAACTAATACATAACGATCATGAAATCGGGTAAATTTCCCGATTGATGAGGTTATTTATTTATTAACGCTAATTTTATGCTCCATCAATCATTGGGCATCGCCGGGGGCGCGTTGCCTTGCCCACCCTACGACGCCACTCCCGGGGGTCACCACGCGTGAGTTCCCATGCAGCTCCTTTCCCACACCAAGCAGCTCTCGACAAGAAACTCAACTTGCCCCACCAGGAGCCTTGTTGGGCGCCCCTTGCCTCCCTCCACGCCGGATTTGTCTCTTTACAGATACAAACCCGATGGCAGGATCGGTTTCGGGTAGCGTGCCACATGCCCAATAGCCCAAGTTGGCGCTGACGGACTATGCAGGTAATAGCCTCGATTCAGTCCTCACGGTGAATCGCTGATTTACACGTTAATCATCCGGCGATACCCCGTGATTCTGCAAGACACTTATTACCAAGGCATTGATTCGTCTCTTCAAGTCACTTATTTAGTGTCCATGTCTCACAACTCATAGATAAGAAGGATCACCAGCTCTTGAGATCCGGATCTTTGTCCTCTGCAACAGGTACCGACAACGCCAATACTCCCGCTAGAGCGAGTCCATAACACCGTGGGCCATGCCAACTCCGCCGTAGACTTCTTGACGTGACCTGCCGTCATTATGACGCGCTAACCAAGGTATGTAAAACTTTCCAAGATCTCAATGTCCTCGCAACACGCATGAACAGTACTGTACTGTTTCATCTAGTAGTCTCCAAACACCTGGACCTTGTCACTTGAGCCAGAGAAACTCTCAATTCCCAAGAGGCTTTCCTTCCCTCGTGCAGCGCCTCGAGAGGCCATCCACCAAGGACCTCCACGACTTCAGTAGTCGGCATCATCGGCAAAAACAATATCAGTGATACTTGGTGTTGCCGCCGGATGCTCCACAATCATTTGATCCTCCAACCTGTTCCAATACCCAGTCCATACAATGTTGAAAAGTGTGGGGCGAGGCCACCCTTGCACTCACTCCTGTATTCACAGGAAAGAAGCTGGTATACGCCCTGCACCACCTTCACAGCACTCTCAGGTCCCAATACAGACCAGTTATCAAACTCATAGTCCTTGCCAGGAATCCCTCGAAGTCGCGGAAGTCCCAGAGTGACTCACGATTGCACTGAGTCAACGCCTTTCTGATATCAACATAGGCTGCAAGCATCCCCTGTCGAACTCACGTCGGCGTTCCACAGGACACGAAGCCGCTAGCTACGGTCCCGTTGTTGCCTTACCAGGCGTTAAACCCAGACTGCCTGCGGGGCTCTGAATGCTTCACCATATGAACTGCGAATTTCGTTCAGCAATAATGGCAAGCACCTTGCCTGGTACTCCTGAGCAGTGTATACCGCGGTAATTTGTTGGCAGTCCTGACGGTCCCCCTTTCCCTTTTCCGATAGGGACGACCAGCCCCCTTTTTCCAGTCAGGAGGATGGTTACCTGATTGCCACTACGGCAGTCATGCGCATGGCAACCCGCGGATCATGGCCTCACCCCCATCTTTGAGGAGCTCCGCCACTGATTTACAATCCCCAGCTGCTGTTCCACCCTTCACTTTGCTAAGCCTCTCTGACTTCGTCAAGAGAGGGTGCTGTGTCGTCAATTGGGAGGATCGGCAATCCACCTGCCTTTAATCAGTGGTGTGAAGCTGCCTCAGTTGATGGTCCACCGTGAACAACTGCCCCACGTACTCGCCCAACGAGCATCTGCCCATCCATGTCCGACAACGAGGCGCCCGATCTGCTTGTTCGATAGCACTCGCCCGAGAAGGAGACTTGGAACGGACTTCTCAGGGCTCGGTAGGCGGTCCGGAGAGGTCATTGCGTTCAAATGACCCCGACATCCTCAGCGAGACTCCTGCCATACCTCTCCTTGTCTCTCCTCAGGAGGGTTCTGTGTCCTAGTAGGGCTATAAAATGCACCAAATGACAAAAATAAAACCGAGTGGCGACCTCACTATAACCTACTAACAGTAAAGTCGCCAGCTAGTATTGTTAACCCAACGTTGGTTCGCCACTGCTGGGGAATTCAGGAATATAGAGTTAAAGTAAAACAGTCTCTCTATAATATTGCTGCGGAAGATGCTTGTATATATAAAAATTCCTCTGCCAACGTGAAAATAATTCTATTCCAAGTTTGAAAAGATCTGGCAAGTCTTGTGTCTGCCTCCCGAAAGGCTACTGTTGTAACTGTTGTCGTTGCGCGAAGAAACTTGGGAAGCAAAAAATGCCAACAGTTATACTTGCGAGCTACCAGCATAAAACAACGCTGAAACAGTGAGCTTTAACAGCATGATATAAACTCCTGTGTATCATCTTCAGTGGCACAGACCAGCAGTAGTGAGGGCTATCATGCCTTTATATGGCGCCTGGCGACATTAGTGCAGGTGGCGACTTGACTGTTATTCTAGGGGGGTCGGGGGCACCAACGTGACTTGCCTCCTCCGTGACAAGTTTGCTGTGGGAATGAAGGACCGCTCAGACAGGCTACGAAACCTTCATAGAATTACAATGTTGTCATACAAATGGGCCTCTTATAGGACTAACTTTACAGTAGGACCCCAGGGCCACCCAGGCCCCCATTTCATTTTTGTGATTGTTATTATTTTTTATTTGTAATTTCAAGTCTAATGATAGATATAACAATACTGAGTTTCATCACTAAGACAATTCCCCAACATGCGACCTCCAAACATGCCGACTTGTCCAAACACAGCCACATGTTTTTTCCCCGCCCCGAGGTCTTGTTTGGCCCTGGCTTGGACTTCCGGTTTATTGTATTGTATTGTATTTATTTATTTTTAGAAAACATTGATTTGTGGCTTTTATTTTATGCCTGACTGTTACTTTGGCGTGTGCCACTGCTGCAGTCAAGCGCTGCATCTTTTTTATGTTGTTATCCATTTTGTCGCTTACGTTTAATGCTTACTGTGATATCCCCATCCCCTATTCCAATTATCCTACCTGCCTTCGTCCCCCAAGGTGGGATAATTATACTTACCTGTAATGATCAAAGCACTTTTTTTTCCAGGGTTGTAAGATTGGCCGAGACAGAAAGTGTCTAAGACATTGAGTGCCAGAGAAAACAGAGCTTTCTTAGAGGGACAAGCCAAGTAACCCAGGCAAGACTGAAGCCCATCAACAGTGTAGTGAGGAGCCACGTTTGGCAAAAGGATCCATCATGAAGGCTCTGGACTTTCATTAGCAGATCAGTCAGGTTGGATATTTATTGACTTAGAGTTGAAGTGAATCTTATGATCGTGGTTCCTCGCATTTGGCGTGTTCGCAGCTTGGCCACCACAGACCACTTCACAAGTTGAGGCCTCTCTGATTCAGCACTAATGGAGGGAGGCCTGGGTGCAAGAATCACTGCTAGGTACATATAGCGAGTAATAAGGCGTAAAACCCTGCCCCACACCTGCCCCCGGCGTCAGTGCCAGTGCTGCACAGTGTGTGGTGTGTGTGTTGTGTGTGTGGGGGCTCTTCTCGGCTCTCGCCATACAGTGTGGTGGGCACTCGTGTAGTCCGTGTGGCCCCCGGTCAGTGCCATAGATTTGTAGTGTGGCCCGTGTATGTGGGTGTTGCCCCCGTCTGGCCATCAACTCATTGTGGCGCTCGTCTAGCTGCAGTGCCATTGTTGCGAGTGCCGTGGGTCGTGGTGCCAAGGCTCTGGTCCATACAGTGTGGTGGCGGCACTCCTGTAACTCTATTGACGTCACTTCTTTTCACCAAGGAGATTATTTTAAAAAGTAAATAATTTCATTATTGGTTTGGGAATCAATAGAAAAATAATGAATCCTGAAAGTGTTTTTTTTTTGTTTACAGAAATACAGACATGAAAGCATAGAGCAGTCAGCCTCGCCTCCCGGCACTGTTTTCAGCCATTCGCTACAGTCTTGTAGCGGAAATTTTGCGGTTCTCGACACTGGTCCTCTCCACGGCAGGCCTGGAAGGAAGCTGACAGCACTAATGAAAGCCAGGAAGGAAAGCCAGTACTGCACTGAATGAAGTCATTTAGAGCGAGGAGGCTGAGAACTCTCGGCTTCCTCGCTCTAAATGACATTGATGCCTTCATTAGTGCGGTAGGTTACACTCTGCAGCCCCCCGCCCCCCCCGGGGCTTCATCACAGTGTTTTGTGCAGCTTGCCTTTCCAGAACAATTCGTGAACGTATCCGTCAAGACTAGTTGTAAAAATCGGGCAGTCAAATTCCATATTTAATATGACATTGTACAGGGGCTGTACATGCTATTCGGCTGTGGTCTATAAATATTCTGTGCCGACATTCTGTCTGTGCCTCCTCCTGTGATATATATATATATATATATATAATATATATATATGTATATATATATATATATATATATATATTATATATATCTATATATATTATGATAATAATTATATATATATATATATATATAATCTATATATATTATATTATATATATATAATATATAGATATATAATATTCTTATATATATATCTATATATATATATATATTATATATAGATATTATATATATAGATATAGTAAATATATATATATATGATATATATATATATATATATATATATATATATGATATATTCATATCTATATATTCTATATAATATATATATATAGATATATATCTATACCGCACGGGCGGGCTGACTGCTGACTTGTAAAAAATGGCTGGCTGGCGGGGCAGAGTGGCTCTTCCGCCCTCCCGGCTGGCAGCATCTCCTCTCTGGCTGCATCTCGTCTTCTGCAAATTCCCAACTGTGTTACTTGTGCACTGTACCTAATGACTTCAATCAATAACATGAAGAACAACTGACCCAGCTCTCCCCCCTCTCTTCCCCATCTTACAGGAACACTAGACGAGGTGTCACAGCATATTGAATGGTGGGAAATCTACACGAGTGTTTAATAATTGAGGAAGCGCAAGCCTGTGTTTCCCTGCACAGACTTGGTCATCAGATGAAAAATAGCATCTTTTAACCCCTTCACGCCCGAGAGCTTGCCTGGGCTTATACTGTGGGTGTCTGTTTGTCGAGCCATAACGTAAACAAAGTCCCACTGAATATACAAAAATGATTTGACAAGGGCTACTAAACAAGGTCATAGCTATTAAAATAATTGCTTTAGCACTAAAATTGTCTAATGGTTACCCCAAATTACAATGCATTACGTTGTGGGCCTCAATGGGTTTAAGACCGAGGCGAGGTAGGAAGCAGGTGTTTGCCCCTGAAGGATGAACTACTTATACTGTGAAATGCTCAATGTAAAATGGCTAGCGTCTTTTTTTTAAAGGCGAAAATTGCCATTCTATCCTAAGTTCTCATGCTTTTAAGTGATGCCTGTGTTTACCTGATACTATTGTAACTGTGATAAAATACCACTGTCATTAAGAAGAAGCGTATATTCCCCTCTCCTGGCATCAAATATCAGGCAAGTAGGCAGCAGGGGGCAGGATGTTTCACCATCGTTAAAAGAACAGTAGTCTAGGTCAAGGAATTATTCCATACCAGACTTACTTTGGTTTATTGGGTGGTTTGTCAGGTCAGGTCAGGTGGTTTGGGTCAGCCCACTCACCCCGCCCTCGGCCGTCCACACGTCACCCTCGGCTGCCGGCTTGCAAATATTGCCACTTTAGAACACAGGAAAATAAGGAAGCTAAAAGAGGCCGTGGACCTACAAGAGGCCGTGAGACCTACCGAGGTAGTTTCCTGTTACGTAAACACTACCTACATGTATGTTGTGGTGTGTGTGTGTGTGTATGAGTATGTTTGTGTGTGTTTGTGTGTGATATTGCGTGTGTGTGTGAGTATGGTGTGTGTGTGTGTGTGTGTGTTGCGCGCAGCGCACGCAGATGAACTAAGTCTTGTGAAGCAGTAAGACACAGAGGACAACTACTATGCACATTATTAGCACTGTTAATGTGTTAGTGTGATTAACAGGGGTAATTTTCATCAAAGCTAATTATATCATTCATTAAAATACATAAAGGTATTGCAATGTCCAGACAGAGGTTATAACATAATATACATAGGAAAAATATACCACCTTTTATTAAAGGTCATAGGGGTGCGCATGTCCTCGTGCCTCATCTCCGTCGCATTAGCCCTTGAGCCTGTAGAGGGTGTGACTTCCGGGTGACCACTCGTTTTCCAGGTTCCCCAGGTCCCATTCCCCAACCCTCACAGAAGTGGAAGGATCAACAGCTGAGTGGGCTTGCACGCCGACTGCCATGGCCGGTGATCCACCAGGCCCTGAAGGAAAAAAATAATAAATATTAAGAATACAAATTGGATTAAAATATATTAAATACAGTAGCCACAACACACACACACACACACCCACATACCCACACACACACACACACACACACACCCATCACCCACGTCCAGTACCTTTTTCTGCAGGTGTTGGTCGTGTACCTCTGGCGCCGTTTCAGGTCATCTCCCGGCATGTTGGGAGAAGTGTTGTGCCAGCTGTGTCCTCGCCCCACTGTGTTATGGTGGCGGCATGTTCGGCAGCCTTTTCTACTTGCTCCTGCGGGTTATAGGGGGTGTTAGGAACGTTTTTTTGTTGTAGTGGTCAAGGCTCTAATTCAGGGTAAACTTGGTCCGTAAAAGGAGTATACAACATCTAAAATGGGTCCTTTAAACAGCCGAAATTGGTCTTTAAACACTGAATTGGTCCTTTAAACAAGCTAAAATTGTCTTTAAACAGCTGAAATTGGTCCCTTTAAACAGCATTGGAACGCTGAAATTGGTTCTTTAAACAGCTTAAAATTGGTTCTTTTAAACAGCTAAATTGTCTCTTAACAAGCGAAAAATTGGACTTAAACTCTAAATTGGTCTTTAAACAGCTGAAAATTGGTCTTTAAACATCTAAATTGTCGTTAAACAGCTTGAAATTGTCTTTAAACACTAAAATTGGTCCTTTAACAGCTAAAATTGGTCTTTAAAACATCTAAAATTGGTCTTTAAAACAGCTCACATTGGTCCTTAACATCTAAATTGGTCTTTAAAACAGCCGAAATTGGTCTTTAAACAGCTGAAATTGGTCTTTAACATCTAAAATTGGTCTTTAGCAGCTGAATTGTCCCTTTAAACAGCTTAAATTGGTCTTTAAACAGCTTAAAATTGGTCTTTAAACAGCTACAATGGGTCTTTAGACAGCTAAATTGGACTTAACATCTAAATTGGTCTTTAAACAGCTGAAATTGGTCTTTAACATCTAAAATTGGTTCTTTAAACAGCTGAATTGGTCTTTAAACAGCTAAAATTGGTCTTTAAACAGCTAAATTGGTCTTTAAACATCTAAAATTGGGTTTTAAAACGCTAATTGGTCTTAAACATCTAAATTGGTCTTTAAACAGTCTGAACTTGGTCTTTAAACAGCTGAAATTGGTTCTTTACAAAAACAGCTGAATTGGTCTTTTACAGCGAAATTGGTCCTTTAAAGCAGCTGAAATGGTCTTTAAACGCTGAAATGGTCTTTAAACTGCTAATTGGTCTTTAAACCGCTGAAATTGGTCCCTTTAAAAACTGCTTAAAATTGGTCTTTAACACTGAACTTGGTCTTTTAAACAGCTGAAACTTGGTCTTTTAAACATCTAAAATTGGGGGTCTTTAAACATCTAAATTGGTCTTTAAACATCTAAAATTGGTCTTTCAAATAAAAAACAGCTGAAATTGGTCTTTAAACAGCTAAAATTGGTCTTAAACTGCTAAAAGTGTCTTTAAACAGCTAAAATTGGTCTTTAAAAACAGCTAAAATTTGGTCTTTAAAAAACAGCTACAATTGGTCGTTTAAAAAACAGCTTAAATTGGTCTTAAAACATCTAAATTGGGTCTTTAAAATTAAACATCTAAAATGTGGTCTTTAAACACTAAAATTGGTCTTAACCATCTAAAATTGGTCCCTTTAAACATCTAAAATTGTCTTTAAAACAGCTGAAATTGGTCTTTAAATTTAAACAGCTGAAATTGTCCTTTAAACAGCTAAAATTTGTCCTTAAACAGCTGAATTGGTCTTTAAAAACTCTAAAATTGGTCTTTAAACATCTAAAATTGGTCTTTAACATCCTAAAATGGTCTTTAAACATCTGAAAATTGGTACTTTAACAGCTGAACAATTGGTCTTTAAAAAAACATCTGAAAATTGGTCTTTAAACAGCGTGAAATTGGGGTCTTTAAACAGCTAAAAATTGTCTTTAAACAGCTGAAATTGGTCTTTAAAACATCTAAAATTTGGTCTTAACATCTAGAATTGGTGCTTAAACAGCTTAAAAATTGGTCTTTAAACAGCTAAAATTGGAGTCTTTCAAACATCTAAATTGGTCTTTTACAAACAGCTGAAATTGGTCTTAAAAACCTCTAAAATTGTCCCTTATTAATTACTTTAACATCTAAATTGGTTCCTTTAAACAAAGCTAAAATAGGTCTTTACACAGCTGAAATAAGGTCTTTAAACAGCTGAATTGTCTTTAAAAACATCTGAATTTGGTCTTTAAGACTCTGAAATTGGTCTTTAAACATCTAAATTGGTCTTTAAAAACAGCTAAATTGTTCTTTAACATCTAAAATTGGGTCTTTAAACAGCTAAATTGATCTTTAACATCTAAAATTGGTCTTTAAACATCTAAAATTGGGTCTTTAAACATTCTAAATTGGTCTTTAACAGCTAGAATTGGTCTTTAAACTCTAAAATTGGGTTTAAAAACAGGCTAACTTGGTCTTTAAATTTAAAACGCTAAATTGGTCTTTACATCTAAATTAGTCTTTAAACAGTGAAATTGATCTTTGAACAGCTAAATTAGTCTTTAAATAAGACAGCTGAAATTTGGTCTTAACAGCTAAAATTAGTCTTTAAAAACAGCTAAATTGGTTCTTTAAACAGCTAAAATTGGTCTTGAAACAGCTGAATTGGTCGTTAACAGCTGAAATAGGTCTTTAAACAGCTAAAATTAGTCTTTAAACAGCTAAATTGTGGTCTTTAAAACAGCTGAAATTGGTCTTTAAACAGCTAAAATTTGTCTTTAAACAGCTGAATTGGTCTTTAAAAACAGCTAAATTGTCTTTAAACAGCTAAAATTGTCTTTAAACAGCTAAATTGGTCTTTTAAAACAGCTAAAATTAGCTTTAAACCGCTTAAAATTAGTCTTTAAAACAGTGAAATTGGGTCTTTAAACGCTAAATTGGTCTTTAAAACAGCTAAATTGGTCTTTAAACAGCTAAATTGGTCTTTAAACAGCTAAATTGGTCTTTAAACAGCGAAATTGGTTCTTTTAAACAGCTAAAATGGTCTTTAAAGCTAAAATTGGTCTTTTAAATAAACAGCTAAAATTGGTCTTTTAAACAGCTAAAGATGGGTCTTTAAACAGCTAAATTAGTCCTTTAACAAGCTGAATTTGGTCTTTAAACAGCTTTAAATTGGTCTTTAAACAGTAAATTGGTCTTTAAACACTAAAATTGGTCTTTTAAACAGCTAAAATGGTCTTTAAACAGCTAAAATTGTTCTTTAAACAGCTAAATTGGTCCTTTAAAACAGCTAAAATTGGTCTTTAAACAGCTAAATTGGTCTTTAAACAGCTGAATTGGTCTTTAACCGCTAAATTGGTCTTTAACAGCTAAAATGTGGTCTTCACAGCTAAAATTTGGTCTTTAAACTGCTAAAATTGGTCTTTAAACAGCTAAAATTGGTCCTTTAAACTGCTAAAATTGGTCTTTAAAACCTAAAATTATTCTTTAACAGCTGAAATTTGGTCTTTAAACAGCTAAAATAAAATTTTTTTTTTATTTTTGTCTTTAAACAGCTAAAATTGGTCTTTAAACATCTAAAATTGGTACTTTAAACAGCTAAAATTATCTTTTCAAACAGCTTAAATTGGTTCTTTAAACATCTAAATTGGTCTTTAAACAGCTTAAATTGGTCTTTAAACAGCTGAAATTGGTCTTTTAACGCTTAAAATAAGTGTCTTAAAACAGCTAAATTGTCCTTTTAAACACTAAAATTGGTCTTTAACAGCTAAATTAGTCTTTACAGCTAAAATTGGGTCTTTAAAAACAGCTAAAATGGTCTTTTAAACACAATTATCTTTAAAACAGCTGAAATTGGTCCTTTAAACAGCTGAAATTGGTCTTTAAAAACAGCTAAAATTAGTCTTAAAAAACGCTTAAATTGGGTCTTTAAACAGCTGAACTTGTCTTTAAACAAGCTACAGAATTATCTTTAAACAGCTGAATTGGTCTTTAAACAGCTAAAAATTAGTCCTCAACAGCTGAAAATTGGGTCTTTAAAACCAGCTAAAA
Organism: Chionoecetes opilio; assembly: GCA_016584305.1. Classification (NCBI taxonomy): domain Eukaryota; kingdom Metazoa; phylum Arthropoda; class Malacostraca; order Decapoda; family Majidae; genus Chionoecetes; species Chionoecetes opilio. The sequence continues at coordinate 12,203 of JACEEZ010014736.1, forward strand.
TTAGTCCTTTAAACAGCCTGAATTGGTCTTTTAAAAAGCTAAAATTAGTCTAACAGCTAAAATTGGTCTTTAAACAGCTAAATTGGTCTTTACACAGCTAGAAATTGGTTTTAAAAGCTAAATTTGGTCACAGGGAAAAAAAAAAAACCGCTGAAATTTGGTCTTTAAACGCTAAAATTGGTCCTTTAAACAACATCTGAAATTGGTCTTTAAAACAGTCTAAAATTGGTCTTTAAAACCGCTAAAATTGGTCTTTAAACAGCTGAAAATTGGTCTTTAAACGCTAAAATTTGGTCTTTAAAACAGCTAAAATTGGTCTTTTAACAGCTAAACTTGGTCTTTAAACATCTAAAATTGGTCTTTAAACGCTAAAAATTGTCCTTTAAACAGCTAAAATTATTATATATATCTATATTAGATAACTAGTAGAGAGTATGTATATAGATTTACCCCTAAGACCTGATCAAGAGCGTCACATTTCACTTTTTATATAGATTTACCCCCCCAGCCCGTAGGGTGGCAAGGTTGGTAGAGACCGTGGCTCGCATGTTGCAGCCGTCCCTGTGCATTCGTCAGCGGTTGAGTCCGCCCTGTTCGTGCTGGCCGTGGTTGCGCGTTGTATAGTCAGTAACCTTGTAGTTGGTACTTGCAAAGATGTACTAGAATGGAATGAAAATCTCATCTTATCTTATTTTCCACCCCCCCAAGAAACAACTGTTGAAAGCGTCACATTTCACTTTTTATATATAATTTACCCCCCAAGAAAGCTGGACTCATAAAATGTAAGTGTAAGAGATGATAGGCTCTGAAGCATGCTAACTAAACTACCACTACCAACTACCACTACAACGACACTACCACTACCACTACAAACTAGTCGGGAGTCCGGTAGACTATAATATGATTCGCAGGGACTATCAATACCCATTTACTTTACAGTTGCTTCAAGTCTGTTTTTAAATTTAGTTATTGTGCTGGCTTCGACAACCTTTGCTGGTGGTGAGGAGTGAGGGGAGGAGGAGGAGGGGGAGGAGGAGGAGAGGAGGAGGAGGAGGAGGAGGAGGAAGGAGAGTAGGAGGAGGAGGAGGAGGAGGAGGAAGAAGAAGAAGAGGAGGAGGAGGAGGAAACAGGAGGAGGAAGGAGGAGGAGGAAGATGAAGTGTGCTAGCTATATGGACGTACCTTGAGATCATGGTCCCGCAGCGCAGTCAATACTTGGTGCGGGGGGATAGGTGCCTCGATCGTCCACTTTGAGAAGAGGAGATCGGTGAGGTGTCGGTGCCTCGGAGTAGTGGCACACCCCTGCGTGGCGTCCATGGGTCTCCCCGCTGGACCGCAGGGAGGACCTGTTTGTCCGGTGGCCTCGACGGCACGCTGGATGGCACCCTTCAGCACCGCCCACGCTGTAGAACGGGAAAGGGTCAATCACAACAGGTCTTTTTTTTTTTTTTTTTTTTTTTTAATAAGAAAGATTTTTTTTTTTTTTTTTTTTCAACATACATTTCATAGGCTAAAATAAAAAACTATAAAGAAAATAGACCTGAAATAATTTAATAAAACATAAAATAGGGCCTAAAATCATAGTACATAAGAACATACTTTAATAGGCTAAAACACAAATAAAATCAATAAAGATGATTAAATAGGCCTGCCAAACCCAATAAAAAATATAAAAATAGGCCAAAATTCACAACACCAAATATAATATCACGAATAAAATAATAAAATAAATAAATATAAAATAAATAGATATAAAATAAAATAAATAACAAAATAAACAATAAATAAAGCACTTAAAAAAAATATAAGACGCTAAATAAATAAATACTAAATAGGCCCTAAAAAAACCAAAATTAAAAAAATAAAAATAGGCCCTGATAATCCAAAATAAAAAAATAAAATAGGCCACTGATATCACATAAAAAATAAAAACGGCCTAAAAAAGTCCATACTCCCCATGGTCCAAGGAGACACCATAACAAATACTATTTTTTTTTTTGTTGTGAATAATACAATGAATGTTTTTTTTTTTTTTCGCAACATACAATTTCAATAGGCCTATAATAAAAAAAAATAATAATAACCTGAATAATTATAAAAAATTAAAATAGGCCTAATCATAGTACATAAGACATACATTTAAAAATAGGCCTGAGAATCACCAATAAAAATAATAGGCCTCAAAAATCAAAATAAATTACAAAGTAGGCTAAAATCACAAAATAAAAACAAAAAATAATACCTAAAATAAATTAATAAAAAATAAAAATAGGCCTAAAAGCAAAGTACATATACCATACATTTACAAGTAGGCCTAAGCAAATCACATTAAAAAAATTAAAATGGGCCTAAAATCAGATAAAATCAGATAAAATAAATAATAGGCCTGAAATCACAAATAAAAGATAAAAAATAGGCCAAAAAATCACAAACTTAAAAAAAGATTAAAAAAGGGCCTACAAATCACTATAAAAAAATTAAACAGGCCTAAAATCACATATAAAAAAAATAAAAAATAGGCATAAAATCACAATATTTAATTTATTTTATTTATTTCCATAAATAAAACATGGGGTGATGTACGCTAGTATATGTAGTAGTAGTAAAGTAGTAGTATATTAAGTATAGTTAGTAGTAGTAGTAGTAGTAGAGTAGTAGTAGTAGTAGTAAGTAAGTAGGTAGTAGTAGTCAGGATTTAATAGTAGTAGTAGTAGTAGTAGTAGTAGTAGTAAAGTAGTGTAGTGAAGTAGTAGTAGTAGTAGTAGTAGTATAGTAGTAGTAGTAGTAGTAGTAGTAGTAGTAGTAGTAGTAGTAGTAGTAGAAGTAGTAGTAGTAGTATAGTAGTAGTAGTAGTAACAAATTGATACGGGGGACTAAATATGAATTCGCAGGGCACTATCAATACCCATTTACTTTACAGTGCGCGTCAAGTCTGTTTTTGAATGTAGTTATTGTGCTGGCTCCGACAACCTTTGCTGGTAACTTGTTCCATCGATCAACGACTCTAACATTGAAATAATTTTTACGGAGATCGGTGATGCAACGTTTAGAGGAGGAGGAGGAGGAGGAGGTGTGGCAGGAGGAGGAGGAGGAGGAGGAGGAGGAGGAGGAGGAGGTGTGCAGGAGGAGGAGGAGGAGGAGGAGGAGGTATTGGGGTATGAGGAGGAGAGGAGGAGGAGGAGGAGGTGTGCAGGAGGAGGAGGAGGAGGAGGAGGAGGAGGTATTGGAGGAGAGGAGGAGGAGGAGGAGGAGGAGGAGGAGGAGAGGAGGAGGAGGAGGAGGAGGAGGAGGAGGAGGAGGAGGAGGAGGTATTGGGGTATGAGGAGGAGGAGGAGGAGGAGGAGGAGGAGGAGGAGGAGGAGGAGGAGGAGGAGGAGGAGGAGGAGGAGGAGGAGGAGGAGGAGGAGGAGGATTACATAGGATTACATAGGAGTAACAGACACCAGGAGACCTATTGGTCCATAGCGAGGGTATCTGCTGAACTACATACTACTAACTATCAACTACTTGTAAGAAAACAGTTGGAAAATGATACCATGTCCCTAAAGAGGATAGGAACATGGAAGTTTCATAGTGCAGAATGATAGGATATGAAATATACTAACTACAACTACCACTACCACTACAACTAATTGATACGGGGGACTAAATATGAATTCGCAGGGCACTATCAATACCCATTTACTTTACAGTGCGCGTCAAGTCTGTTTTTGAATGTAGTTATTGTGCTGGCTCCGACAACCTTTGCTGGTAACTTGTTCCATCGATCAACGACTCTAACATTGAAATAATTTTTACGGAGATCGGTGATGCAACGTTTAGAGGAGGAGGAGGAGGAGGAGGAGGAGGAGGAGGAGGAGGAGGAGGAGGAGGAGGAGTGTGCTAGCTATAGGGACGTACCTTGAGATCATGGTCAGCAGCGCAGTCAATACTTGGTGCAGGGGGGACAGGTGCCTCGATCGCCACCTTTGAGAAGAGGAAGATCGGGGAGGTGTCGGTGCCTGCGGAGTAGTGGCACACCCGCTGCGTGGCGTCCAGGTCTCCCCGCCGGACACCAGGAGGACCTGTTTGTCCGGTGGCACTCTGACGCACGCTGGATGGCACCCTTCAGCACCCTCCACGCTGTAGACGAGGTCACATCACAAACAGATCTTTTTTTTTTTTTTTTTTTTTTAATAATAGATTTTTTTTTTTTTTTCAACATACATTTCAATAGGCCTAAAATAAAAAAAAAAAAAAAAAAAAAGACCTGAAATAAATTAATAAAAAATAAAATAGGCCTAAAATCATAGGGACATAAGAACATACATTTAAAATAGGCCCACAAACACAAATTAAAAAATTAAATGGGCCTAAAATCAATAAAATTTAAATAAAAAATAAAAAATAGGGCCCGAAATCACAAATAAAAAAAATTAAAACAGGCCTAAAAAACACAAATAAAAAAAATAAAAAATAGGCCTAAAATCACAAATATTTTTTTTATTTTTTATTTATTTCATAAATAAACATGGGGTGGAGGTATCGCTAGTAGTAGGGAGTAGTAGTATAGTAGTAGTGTAGTAGTAGTATATTTGTAGAAAAAAAAAAAAGAAAAAAAGTAGTAGTAGTAGTAGTAGTAGTAGTAGTAGTAGCAGTAGTTTGTAATAGTAGTAGTAGTAGTAGCAGTAGTAAATAATAGTAGTAGTGTAGTAGTAGCAGTAGTAGCAGTAGCAGTAGTAGTAGTAGTAGTAGTAGTAGTGGGAGTAGTAGTAGTAGTAGTAGTAGTAGTAGTATAGTAGTATAGTATAGTAGTAGTAGTAGTAGGAGGAGAAGTAGTAGTAGTAGTAGTAGTAGTAGTAGTAGTAGTAGTAGTAGTAGTAGTGTAGTAGTAGTAGTAGGAGGAGAAGTTTGTATAGTATAGTAGTAGTAGTATTTGTAGTAGTAGTAGTAGTAGTAGTAGTAGTAGTAGTAGTAGGAGTAGTAGTAGTAGTAGTAGTAAATAGTAGTAGTAGTAGTAGTAGTAGTAGTAGTAGTAGTAGGAGAGGAGATAGTAGTAGTAGTAGTAGTAGTATAGTAGTATAGTAGTAGAGTAGAAGTAGTAGTAGTAGTAGTAGTAGTAGTAGTATATAGTAGTAGTTATAGTAGTAGGAGGAGAAGTAGTAGTAGTATAGTATAGTAGTATAGTAGTAGTATAGTTTGTAGTTTGTAGTAGTAGTAGTAGTAGTATAGTAGTAGAGTAGTAGTAGTAGTAGTGTAGTAGGAGGAGGAGGAGGAGGAGGAGGAGGAGGAGGAGAGGAGGAGGAGGAGGAGGAGGAGGAGGAGGAGGAGGAGGAGGAGAGGAGGAGGAGAAAAAGTAGTAGTAGTAGTAGTAGTAGTAGTAGTAGTAGTAGTAGTATTTAGTAGTAGTAGTAGTAGTATAGTAGTAGTAGTAGTAGAGCCTCACGCAGCCTACGCGGCATACACGCATGGCCTGCAACATCGGTTGGAACTTCGTCATGCGCACCATCCCGGACATCAGCCCTCTCCTCAGACCGCTGGAGGAATCTATAAAGAACACCTTCATACCAGCGTTACTGAGATCTCCCGTCCTGGGGAATGACGCGAGGGCGTTGCTCGAACTCCCTCCAAGACTAGGCGGGATGGGAATCACCTCTCCTGAGAAGATGGCTGAGGTGGAGAACCTCAACTCCATCAACCTTACCAGGTCCCTCACGGATATGATCATCGCTCAGGACGCACAAGGTGAAATCGACCAAAGTGTGATCGCTGAGCAAAAGAAACGATTCTAAACGAGACAGGCAGCAAGGGCAGAAGACCACCCTTTGAACACCTTTCGACCATCCTGCATCCAGACACCGTGAGAAAAATCCACATCGCACAGGAGACGGGAGCGTCCAACTGGCTAACATCACTACCAATCAGAGCAGAGGGCTTCAACCTCAACAAACAAGAATTTGTCGATGCCGTTGCTCTGAGGTACGGCTGGCCAGTGGAAGGACTCCCCAACACCTGTGTGTGTGGATCCCCCAACAGCGCAGACCACACCATGACGTGCAAAAAGGGGGGATTCGTGTGTATCAGGCACGACGAGGTGGGGACCTGACAGCCAGCATGCTCAAGGAGGTGTGCCACGACGTCCTCCACCGAGCCAACCCTTCTGCCTCTAGATGGGGAACTCCTGCGGTACAGGACAGCCAATACCGCCCCTGAGGCTCGCGTGGAACATCTGTGCTCGGGGATTCTGGACCAGAGGGCAGCGGACCTTTTTGGACATCCGGACCTTCGACCCGATGGCCGCCTCCCATCGTGAGCTCCCCCTCGAGGCTGTCCACCACAGGAACGAGCTGGAGAAGACAACGGCCTATGGCGATAGGATCCTGCAAGTCGACCATGGTACCTTCACGCCCCTGGTCTTCACCACATCTGGCGGCATGGCCCCCAAGGCTAGGAGCTTCTACTCAAGACTAGCTGACTTGATGTCAGTAAAGAAGCACCAGCCAAGGACTCCGTCGCCGCCTGGATGAGGTGTCGCCTCTCCTTCTCCCTGCTCCGGTCTGCCCTCCTGTGTCTCAGGGGTACGAGATACTCCACTCCCTCTAACACGGACATAGGTGACCTCGATTGCGAGGCCACATTGGTAGAGAGTGGGATAAGGGTGGATAGGTTAGGAATAGAGTAGGTTTGTAAATTTAGGGGTAGTTAGCTAGTAAATGTATGTATTTTTAGGGGTAGTTGTAAGGTTGGATGCCACAGTCAATAGCGAGGTGGGGCTATGGCGTACCCGCCGCAAATAAAGAGGCGGTGGAGGTATATTGTAGTAGTAGTAGTAGTAGTAGTAGTAGGAGGAAGAAGAGGAGTAGTAGTAGTAGTAGTAGTAGTAGTAGTAGTAGTAGTAGTAGTAGTAGTAGTAGTAGTAGTAGTGGTAGTAGTAGTAGTAGTAGTAGTAGTAGTAGTAGTAGTAGTAGTAGTAGTAGTAGTAGCTGTAGTAGTAGTAGTAGTAGTAGTAGTAGTAGTAGAGGTAATGGTAGTAGTAGTGGTAGTAGTAGAGGTAATGGTAGTAGTAGTAGTAGTAGTAGTAGTAGTAGTAGTAGTAGTAGTAGTAGAGGTAATGGTAGTAGTAGTGGTAGTAGTAGTGGTGGTTATAGGATAGTCAGTTATCTTATCTGGCAATATCTGGTAACGTCCCCTCTCTGACTCTGCCCACCACTGTAAGGACGCAGAGGTTATATGACGGTGTACCAGAGGCCTTACCTTATAAACAACACTGTCTGTCTGTCTGTCTTTCTCTCTTTCTCTCTGTCTGTCTCTCTCTCACCCACACACACACACACACACACACACACACACACCCACACCCACACACAGGGCCTTACCTTATAAACAAAACTGTCTATCTGTCTGTCTTTCTCTCTGTCTGTCTGTCTCTCACACACACACACACACCACACACCCACACCCACACCCACACACACACACGTACCCGGAACCGCCACAAAGAACTTCACTGCATCCCTGTGTCCATGGAAAGACAGTTGAGCTTGTGCCATGGAACAGTAGGGAGCGAATTACCCCGCGGTGACCTGATCCCTGCTGTCTGTGTACACCCTCGGAGGGGATGACCCCTCCAGGCTTGACCCCCCCTCCCCCGGGTATTGACTGGGGGCCTGGGGGGGCTGGGGGGCTGGGGGCGGCTGTAGGGGGGGTGTCTGACTGGCTTGGTCTGGGATTGGCGCCTGGAAAACAGAAGAACATAAGAACATAAGGAAGCTATTTGCACTTTGAAAGAAGGAAGGAAGGAAGGAAGGAAGGATGGAAGGGAAGGAAGGAAGGAAGGAAGGAAGTTAGGAAGGAAGGAAGGAAGGAAGGAAGGAAGGAAGGAAGGAAGGAAGGAAGGAAGGAAAGGAAAGGGAAAGGGAAGGAAGGAAGGAAGGAAGGGAAGGAAGGAAGGAAGGAAGGAAGGAAGGAGGAAGGAAGGAAGGAAGGAAGGAAGGAAGGAAGGAAGGAAGGAAGGAAGGAAGGAAGGAAGGAAGGAAGGAAGGAAGAAGGAAGGAAGGAAGGAAGGAAGGAAGAAGGAAGGAAGGAAGGAAGGAAGGAAGGAAGAAGGAAGGAAGGAAGGAAGGAAGAAGGAAGAAGGAAGGAAGGAAGGAAGGAAGGAGAGGAGAAAAAGCAGGATTAAGATTAAACATTGTATACTCTCTCTCTCTCTCTCTCTCTCCACTATTAACAGTCACATTGTACTATAATGTAATATTTAGTATTTGCCTTCCTTCTTTCTATCACTTCAGACTTCACTTTTCTCTCATATTTATTTACCTCTCTCTCTCTCTCTCTTTTTATTGTTCTCTCTCTCTCTCTCTCTTTTTATTGTTTTCTCTCTCCTCTCTCTCTTTTTATTGTTCTCTCTTTTCTCTTTTTTATTGTTCTCTCTCTCTCTCTCTCTTTTATTGTTCTCTCTCTCTCTCTCTCTTTTTATTGTTCTCTCTCTCTCTCTCTCTCTCTCTCTTTTTATTGTTCTCTCTCTCTCTCTCTTTTTATTGTTCTCTCTCTCTCTCCCTCTTTTTTTTGTTCTTCTCTCTCTTAGATGCTTTCCCCTCATCAAAAAAAGGAAACCAAACCCCACAGTCCACAGGCAGCGGGTTTGGGGATACAGGGGGGGAGGCGGGGGCGAGGGTTTAGCTTTCTCAACTGGCGTTGTCGGTGACCCGATTTCCCATCCCCGAAAAAAACCAAACCCTTTTTGTGCAGTTCCAGACTGGAAACTTTGTCAGCGAGGGGTCTCCTAAAGAGGGGAAGGAGATAAAAAAATTGGAAAACAGTTTGCACAGAGTATTCACACCCCAATTTTAACCCAGGGGATTTTCCTTTCACTACTGGGAAACGACTCCAACATTTAAAAATTTTGAAACTTTTTACAGGGGACCCCGAGAGAGATAAAAATAATTTTTAAAAACCGGGAAATTCTTGGGGGCAAATTGCCAAACCCAACCCCTAGAGGAGAGGAAGCCCATCAAGAGCGGGGAAAACTCCGGGTTTGGGGCGGGTTTCCCAAAGAAAAGAAATTTGGCAGAAAACCCCCCAAAAGACTAAACACATCCGGGCAAAAGATTTTTCTGTACTACAGAAACCCAGACTGTTGAACTGCCTGCCAAGGTCACTCGGGGCTAACAGGGTGCTGCACAGTACTTTCAAGGGGAGGCTAGAAAAAGGTTCCTACAAAAAATACCTAAACCAGCCCCCAATCCACAGGGGACAGACTATAGAGGGGCGGGGTTAAAAATTTCCCAAAGCTTTTGCCCAGATCCAGTACCAAGGGGTCGGGGAAAAGGGGGGAAAGGGGGGCGGATCCCCAGTTTGGCCCTGATGCTTACTTTCAAGACTTAAACAAGGTAAAAAAAGGAAGGGGTAGGTTATCGGGGCCTAAGAAAAAACCCACAGGCCCTGCCCATAAACGCTCCCTTTGGGGAAATTGGTCCCTGGGGGGCCCCAAAAGGGGCGCTGCCCCTTTCCCCAAAAAAATGTCCCACCTAAAAATAGGGGCCCGGTACCTTAGTCCCCTTCCCTTTTTCTCTTTTCTCTAGCAAAAAATGGAGTTCGAGGGGGTCTAACAGGAACACTATCTCTCATGTTGATTTTCAGTGCGTGAAACGTAGTTATCTGAGGCAAAAAACGTGTAATTTGGGGGGAATGGACTATCCCCATGAGTGACTATTTCCCCTGTTGGGCCCAGGGTTTCCTTTTTAAAACACTTTAAAACAACCTTTATGCTTGTGTTTTTGTTTTGCCCCTCTCTTTCTCATAGCAAAAAGGGCCCTGTTTGGAGTGTTTTATAACAGGAACCATGGGCCCAAAAAAAAACACTAGTCTTGTGTTGATAGTCTCATCTCACTCATTTCCACGTTATTTGCTCAAAACTATTTTTTCACGCACTGAAATATAACCATGAGAGACTAGGTTCCTTTTATGACCCATGTCGAACTCCTTTTATGCTATGAAAAAAGAAAAAAAGGAAGGGTGACAAAGGTTTCCCGTCCCCTATTTTGAGGTGGGACATTTTTAGCACAACGGGGCTTTGACCTCTAATACAGGCGACTATAACAATCCTGTGTACGTTATAAAGAGTTGCAATATAAAGGGTTGCAGGGCCCCCACGGGCGCATGCGGGGAAAAGCCCCCAAATTTTTAAATTTATCGTTGATACGGCGAAAATTTTTTGGTTCCCTGAAAATAGTGTCACCAAAACAAAAAGTATTTATTTTCTCATGTGGGTTTCATTTATCTATACTAGTCATTGAAACTTCGATCATAGACCACTATAAGGGGGTAGCTATAATTTATGGTTCTTTACAGCTTTTTACCATGAAAGCTTTTTGGGGCGATGAATGTTCTTTTGTTCCGCCCCCCTTCCCGGGGACCTCCTTCGGGGTTAAAAAAAAAAGCGAGGGTTTTGCGGGCCCCTTGGGGCCCGGGCCTCCACGCGGCGGCCGGGGTTTTTAACTAATGAAACAAAAGTCTCGGGTGATTTAACTAAGCAGTGGGGGGAAAAAATTTAAATTTAAAGGAAAATATAAAAAAACAACATTTTTCAGCGAAAAAGGAAAAGGTAAATGGATTTGATGACACCCAGACAAATTTTCCCTAGCAAATGGGGTTTCTACGGCTCGCGGGCCCTTTTCGCCGACAAAGGGGGTCTTATGGTATTTTTGTTTAATGGCATTAAGCACGAAAAATTTAGCAGAAGTAAGGGAAGGGGAACAGTAAGCAGAAGGTTTTAAAGGTTAGGAAAAAAAAAGAAGTTGGGTGTGTCCCCAAAGGCATTCAGGAACACAGTTTTGAATTTTGGGTTTCAAAGACTGTGATGTAAAAAATTTGTCATACATTTTTATTTTGTTTGAACACGTAAAAACCCCAAAACCCCGACCCTTCCCAAGAGTTTTTTTTTTATGAGGGGGGAAAAACTGATCATCCAAAAACCCCAAACTATCGGATATTGGATGGGGACCTTTTCCCCCCACTTGGTTGGGTTTTAAATCGACATTTACTGTATATATATATTATTTTTTATATATATATATATATATATATATATAATTATCTATATTTTATAATTAAAAAATATTTTATATTTTATATCCCGTATTTCCCGGGGCATAAAAACCCCTCCCATAAGACGCACCCTTATTTTGCAAGGAGATTTTGAGGAAAAAAGTTTTTTTTTTTTTTTTTTTTTTTTTAAGGGAAAAAACGTTCAAATTTTACAAAAGAATTTTTTTAAAAAAAAGGTTTTTGTAGGGAAATAAAAAATTTTGTACATGTACCTAAATACAATATTATACACTTCATTAAATGTGAAACATTTTTCCCGAAAAAAAGTACATGCAAAATATCCAAAAATAGTTAAAAAAAGACTGGTTTAAAAACAAACAAGGGAAAAAGCCCTTAAAATTTTTAGTGAATTCCAATTTTGCACATTGGGATACAAAATTTTTTTTAAAAGGTTTTTCAGCCCCGAAAAATTGTGCAAAAAATTCCCCCTATAGTTTCATGCAAAAAAAGCAAAAATCCCGTGTAAATTAAACGGGGTTTAAAGCAGGGAAAAACAGTGCAAAAAAAGTTTAAAAATTTTTTATAGGCACAGTACGTACAAACAAGGGGACACAAAAAATTTATATTAGTTTAGCAAGCAACTAAAAAAAAATAATGCTCATAATATAAATTGGACTAAAAGTGAATAAACCTGGGGCAAAAAAAAAGTAGAAAAAAAAAAAAAAAAAAAAGGGTCCTAAAGGTGTATTTAAAACATCCCCCTTTTTTCAAAAAACCCGGAAAACTATTTAGCATCCCCAGAGCTTGAAAATTCATTTTTCCCCTGGCTGGCATCCACATTTCTCTCCTTTCAAATTGAAGATCAAAATAGAGTGTGGGTTATCATAAATTTTTTTTCAAACAAAAAAAATCATCCCCATACCATCAAGGGCTTGGGTTTATGCCAAATTTTTAAAAAATTTCACAAAATACCTCTTTTTTTTACAGCTTCCCCCAAGTGTTTAGCCACTCACCCCTTGGGTAAAAGTAGGCCCTTTTCCAGTAGATGTCACTTCAAAATCTGAAAGGGCTGCATCCCTTGTTCCACTTTCCCCCTTCATGAAACCTTTTAAAAAAGGTTTAAGACGAGACGGGCTAAAGGGGTGCAACGAAGGTTAGGCCCCCAGGAAAATTTCAGCCAAATGGGTCTTTAGTTTCCCAAAAATTTCCCCTTTTACAAGATCATTTTTAGAGCTCGAAATTGGTCAAAAACTAAAAAAGCTGGTTTTTTTAATTTCCCACCAGGGGCGCCTGGGAACCCCACTTTCTCTATCCAAAAATTTTATTCCTCCCCCCTCCATTTAACCTTTTTTATGGACAAAGAACATGAACTCCATTTGGGATTCCTTTCTTTGGGGGAAAAAGGGCCTTTTTTTTTAAAAAAAGATAAAAGGTGGGGAGTTTTTTGCCATCAGGGACAACATGCTAAAACAAAATGTGTAGTGCGTTTTTTATGGCCCCAGGTTTTTAATGGTCACAGATTTATTTCCTCTATTTTCAACCGTCTTGTTTTTTGGTTTTTTCAAATGCGAGGGGGTTCGTCCCTATTCCCATCTGTGGAGGGCAAAATTATTCTCTGTCTTGCTTAATCACAAAAAACTTGAAAGGGCCAAAGATTTTATTTTTATATTCTGTGGGCAGTTTTTTTGGGGTATTTTTTGTTTAGTCCTCATGCCAAAAGTTTATTTCTTTTTTATAAATCTGGGCACCATGATATTTACCCTTTTAAACTCATTTTTATTTCGTTTATTGTATTTCTTTTTGCATGGTGCAATCATTTGGTGGAAAACAGCAATGCCCAAGATTTTTTTTGTCTTTCCCCCCGGCTTTTTAAATTCCCTTCCCAATTTCTGGCCACCTTTTTAAAATTCCCCTTTCGAGACAGTGTGTCCTTTTGGTTAGCGGCTTTAGCTCATCTTCTTGGTTTTTTCCATGTTCCTTTTATTTTTTTTTGTTGGGGGGTGGACCAAAATGCCGCCCCCAGCCCCTATTACCGTGTTTTTTGGCGTAGGTTATGACATCTAGCTTAAAAATTTTAAAGTTGGGAAAAAATTTTTTTGTTGTCTTTCTGCCATGATTTCAAACACTGTGGGCGATTTTAATAGTTAAAATATGAAGGGGGTTTTCTGTAAGGTAACCAAAAAAGGTCATATCTTTTAAAGCGGATGTCCCACGAATTGATATTTTTTTTCTTTTGAATGAGTTCTTATAAGGGAAAAAGAGGTAAATTTTTTCCCGGAACCCCCCACCAAACCCCCGCGGGGGTGACACTTTTACACCGAGTTTTTCCCATTTTTTTTTTACTGTTTCACTGGGTATTGAACCCTCCTTTTAATTTTAAAAATAACCTAATAACCCTAACCTAACCCAACCAAAAAATGATTGGGGAAAATTCTAGTCTTTTCCCGCCCCTTTTTAGTGGGGGTTTTCTGCCCGAAACCCTTTACAAATTCCTACATGTACCTCTAAAAAAGTAATTATAAAGTGGGGAGAGATCCCCTTCCCCCCCCCCAAAAAAATTTCCCCCCCTGGACCCCAGCAAAAAAAATTTAAATTAAACCCAACCTCACTAAAACCTAACCCCTTTCCAATTTGCCCCCTTTCCCACCCTAAGGGGGGGAAAAACTTTTACATTCACCGGGGTTTGGTTTTCAGTTTTTTTTTTTTGGGGGGGGGGGCTCGCCCCAGAAGGTTTTTGGTAAAGGGAAAGTTAGGTGTAAAAAATTTGTTTGACTGTTGCAAGATTTTCAGACAAGAAGGGTTTTTTTTCGTTAATATGTTTAGCTTCCCTTTAAATTTCCCCTTAATGGCGATAGTTTTTTCCCCTACAAACCTCAAAAAAGTTTTTTTTTTTTTTATATGTTAATAGGAAAAAACTTTACTATGCGGAGGGTTTGGGAAATCTTTGTCGACGGGGGCGGTGGTCCGGAGACAAAAGGGTAAATGAGAATATTTTTTTCCCCATACATTTAGCTTAAAATATAATGATGTAGGTATGCCTTTGGGTTTCTTTTTTTCCCTGTGTTTAAAAACCTTTTGGAATATTTTTCAGTAAAAAAATTAAGGGAAAAAGTACCTCCAACTCCGAGAGCTTTGTCAACTTTAATTTTCCAGCTGTCGAGTGTGGTTTTTTTAATATTTTTCGTCAAAATTTCGGTACCGATAGAAAAACAAAAAATCTGTTGTCTCTGCTGGGTTTTTTTTTTTAGTAGCCCAGACTATTTTTTTCCCCGCATTATCCATTACTATGAAAAAAGACTGATTTTACTTGATCTTCTTCAAGAAAGCGGCGGGAAAATTTTTCCCCCTTGTACCTTCCATAATTTTAATCAGTTTTTTTTCTTTCACAAATCTTCATGAGGAATTTGTTATAATTTTTTTTTTGTATATTTCTATAAATTCTTGTCAAGGTTGCAAGAGTGATGTAGAGTTGCTTGAAAAAAATACAGAAACGGGTGGCGCTGTAAAAAATACAGATCGAGCATCGGTACCAAGTAAACTCTGTGTAAATGAGCCCAGATGACGCAAAACTGATTGGTCCACGGACAGCAACTTTTTGGGCAAATTTTCTGTTGCATTTCCTTAACCTCACACCATTATTTGACGGTTTAAACCATTTTATACCATTTTAACGCATAATGCTCAACACAGACGACTTTAGCCAAACACCACTGGCGGTCCTGCATTCTGTGCCCCACCTCTCATTCGTAATATGGCCGCATTAGACGCAGGGTGATTTGCATGGCATTTTTGGAAAAAAGCGCGTCTTAATGCGCCGGCAAATACGGTATATATATATATATATATATATATATATATATTATATATTATATATATTATATATAGTATATATTATAATATATATATATATTATTTTAATATATTGGTGGTCACATTACAGGGTAAAAAAAAAGTTTGTGGGAAATCGTCGGGCCGGGTCGGAATTCTTGTCGTACTATGGCACAAGGTTCTGTGCAAAATTTCATTCGTCGGATGAAAATTGTCCCTCCCGCAGTACGGCCACTAGTATACCGCAGTCCGCCATAGTATTGGCCGCTGCGTCCCAGTCGGCCAAAGTTTCATATTTAACAAAAATTTTGGGAAAAATGGTAACTGAGATGGGGATTAGGGAATCAAAATTAGACTTCTACTCAAAATTGGTTTGGTGTTAATTTTTTTCATCTTTCAGTGCAATTAAAGTTATTTAAGCAAGGACTGCATTACCCATACAGAGCTGCTGACAATGCCCACCAAAAACTGGCCAGTGCCCCAGTTACCCTTCAGCGCTTGGGGTTGTGGGGTGTGTGCGCTCCGCCTCCCAACTTGGGCCCCGCGCTAGTCGTCGTCGTGCCTGCGTTCGGGTGGCCGCTGAAACTTTGCGCCGTTCACGCTCGCCCCGACGTGTGCTTTTGGGCACCCCGAACCGAACCCTGCTGGGGGAAACACCCTTCCCAAGAACGGCAAGTGCTACGGCGCTTCTTCCACTTCTCGTGTGCAGCGGAAGTCGGCGAAAGAACCCGGCTCCCTCGTCACCGGGGGGTTTGGCGGTGGTGTGGGAGAAAGCACGGACCCCCACGCAAAAAGAAGAGCCGCCGTGTGGAGAGGATCCCCCGGCTGTACGCATCATGGCAGAACTTGGATGGGTCCAAGAAGCGGAGCGCTGAAGGTAAGAAAAATAAACAGTTGAACATTGAATTAGTTCGCAGAATACCCTAATATAATATTTTATTTTGCCCTAATTGCCATGACATTTAAACCGTGACCTGTCTGCCTTTGTGGGCGCTGGCTAGGCTGGTTTTTTTGCCCGAACGATACTCTGGCATAGTATATTTAAATTATCAGAAGCTGCGAGTCATCCCTTTCATTAAAAAAACAACTGAAATTTCACCTCATAAACAATTACTATTGACCTCATCCACAATGGCCTGGGGGACCGCTAGTCCGTCCGTCCCCCTATACGAAAACTTAAAACTTTAACTTCTATGTAGATACGACGGAGTTGGTAATATAAGTATGTCTTCCAGTTATTAGTAATTTATTTAATTTTTTTTTTTTGCATTGCACAGAAATGTATAGATGTCATCCGAATGTCTATGGTGTGTGTATTGGCGTTATAGTAATTGTACTATAAATTCTATATTAACATTGATGTAAATATTATTTCCAATAAGTCACTGTCTAAACCTTTCACATACGTAACTTTTATCGTCACCAAATTATAATATATTTTGTTTTTGTTTTTATGTACTCTAATAAATGAACTAAGTTAGGTTAGGAAAACTTTATTTAGGTTGTGGTAATAAATTGTTTAAACGATCACCTACGGACGAGCTAATCTCTTTCGGTTGACGTCGAGAATCGCCGGAGTTTCTCGCTGGCGCCGATGACGCTTTTCGACATCGGGCACGCGGACGCCTTCGACCTCATCACGGTGGACGAGGATCGGCAGTTCCTGCTGGGCCAGCGCTGCCCGGATGGACCCCGTGGCATCGTGCAAGGAGTCGACCAATCCTGGGCCGACAGAGAGCGACGGCGTCTGGAGCGCGGCGTGCTAAAGCGGTCGAGCTCACCGGAGCCACGACTGCCACGCGCAGCTCATCGGGCTTGGGTGCAGGCGACGAAGAAGAGAACGGTGGTGACGACGGAGGGGACGCGGACTTCGTTCGAGGCAGGAATATCCGCTCAATCGGCCTTTTTCCCCCAAGCGTCGCCGCACGCCGAGCATGACGCCGGCTGTCGCCGCTGCGTTGGACCGCACAAGGATCTCGGACCGCACCGCAGTCATCTTTTCACCGCTGTCCGGCGCCGACGCCACTCCCCCTCGCAGCACCGTGCGGCGCCACCGGAGGAGCGCGCGGGAGAAGATGGCTAAGGAGATCAAGGCGGAGATGACCGGTGAATGTGCCGGCGGTGCCGCTCTCTAACACTGGGACAAAAAACTTGGTCGAGGGGATGGCCGGTTGGGGGGAATCGCGGAGCGATGCCCATCCTGGTGTCCGGTACGGCATCCAGAAGCTGTTGATGGTGCCGAAAATCGCGGCGGGGACGGGGGTGCTGACCGGGCAAGCGGTCTACGACGCTGCGAAGGAGTGGGACCTCGTCGACAACATCATCGGCATGTGCTTCGACACAACAGTCAGCAATACCGGACTCAAGGAGGGCGCGTGCGTCCACATAATGAAAAAACGTCAAACGGAATCTGCTCCACTTCGCTTGCCGGCACCAGTGCTCGAGCTAGTGGTGGGCGCAGCATTCACCGTCTGCTTCGGCCCGTCTTCCGGCCCCGAGATCCAGTGTTCAAGCGGTTTGTGAAATGGTGGCCGCTCGCGAACCAGGCGTCGTCCAAACCGCTCGACGACCCCTTTGACGGCGCCGAAAAGATTTATCGCCACCTGCCACGCGTTTTGCTGAAGGAGAAGCAGCCGCGCGACGACTACGCGAGATGGTGCAGCTCACCGTCATCGTGTTGGGCGGTGAGGTTGAGGCGAACATCGGAAGCCGTGGCGCCTACCACCGTGCTCGATGGATGGCAAAGGTGATCTACACTTTTCAAGATCACCCCCTTCCCCGAGGAGTTTGCGCTCACCAAAACACGAGAAGAGGGAGTGATCCGGTTCACGACGTTTATCGTCACAACGTACGTGGAACCGTGGATGTCCGCCACTGCTCGACCTCGGCCCCGGCAACGGACTCGCCCTCCTCAAAGCCCTCGCCGCCTATCGCGACAAGGAGATC
>JACEEZ010014736.1:40000-57500 GCA_016584305.1 Chionoecetes opilio
GTGGGTGTGTCTGTGTGGGTGTGGGTGGGTGGGTGTGTGGGTGTGTGCCTGTGTGTGTGTGTGTGTGTGTGCGCCTGTGTGTGATTGTGTGTGTGTGTGTTTGTGTGTCACAACATCAGTACTTGCACACTCACTCTCCCAGACATCCACACACACACACACTCTGGAAGGCAATGCACGGCTATTACACAGATATAAAAAGCCTCCTAGATACAAGAGATAAATACAGACGTCCAGTAATTCCATCAAGTCTATTTGTGTTTATATAAAATAATAAAACTAATTTTTTGACAAAGAAATCCCAAAAATATTACAGACGATTTTCCAAAAGAATTTTTATCCTGGACTAAAAGTTTCACTGTTATTGTTTGCTATGTTACTATTGTGTTAGAATAGTAATAGCAGTGTTTGCTATGTTACTATTGTGTTAGAATAGTAATAGCAGTTTGCTATGTTACTATTGTGTTAGAATAGTAATAGCAGTGTTTGCTATGTTACTATTGTGTTAGAATAGTAATGGAGAGTCTTCAAAGCTAAGCCGCCAGATGACCCTCGCGCTGTCACCTCCTCTGCCCTGTGAGCGTGAATGACCTATCATTTACCCTAAATTCTGTACTTTTTGGGGACCTATCAGAATGACCCTTCTTGGTTAAATGTTCGTCGCAAGACAGACACACACACCCAAAGCAGGTACTCAGTGAATGCTTACCTACAAGTAGATATTTCCGTAAGCCTCATTCTGCTTGAACTTGTGTTTTTCCATGACAAGACGATTTTTAAAGATTGAGTGTTCCAGTGTTGCATTGTTTTGCCAATAGTGCCACCAAGTGCAGACAAATACAATAATAAACTACATTTGTTATTAAGAACAGTTTCAGTTGTTGTAGTGAAGGGTCATTCTGATAGGTCCCCAAAAAGTACAGGGAATTTACGGTAAATGATTGGTCATTCAGCCTCACAGGGCAGAGGAGGTGACAGCGCGAGGGACAGGCTTGAGTGTGAGCTTATTAGAAAACTCCCCATAGCATGTTTACTATCTGTTCATCTTATACAGTAGCTAACACTATCAAAACTGCGTGTGTGTGTGTAGTAGTAGTAGTGGTAGTAGTAGTAGTAGTAGTAGTAGTGGTAGTAGTAGTAGTAGTGGTAGTGGTGGAAGTAGTAGTAGTAGTAGTAGTGGTAGTAGTAGTAGTAGTAGTAGTAGTAGTGGTGGTAGTAGTAGTAGTAGTAGTAGTAGTAGTAGTGGTGGTGGTGGTGGTGGAAGAAGTAGTAGTAGTAGTAGTGGTGGAAGAAGTAGTAGTAGTGGTAGTAGTAGTAGTAGTAGTAGTAGAAGTAGTAGTAGAAGTAGTAGTAGAAGTAGTAGTAGAAGTAGTAGTAGAAGTAGTAGTAGAAGTAGTAGTAGTAGTAGTAGTAGTAGTAGTAGTAGTGGTAGTAGTAGTAGTAGTGGTAGTGGTGGAAGTAGTAGTAGTAGTAGTAGTGGTAGTAGTAGTAGTAGTAGTAGTAGTAGTGGTGGTAGTAGTAGTAGTAGTAGTAGTAGTAGTAGTGGTGGTGGTGGTGGTGGAAGAAGTAGTAGTAGTAGTAGTGGTGGAAGAAGTAGTAGTAGTAGTAGTAGTAGTAGTAGTAGTAGTAGAAGTAGTAGTAGAAGTAGTAGTAGAAGTAGTAGTAGAAGTAGTAGTAGAAGTAGTAGTAGAAGTAGTAGTAGTAGAAGTAGTAGTAGTAGTAGTGGTAGTAGCAGTAAAATAAGTAGTGATAGTAGTAGTGGTGGTGGTAGTAGTAGCAGTGGTAAAAATAGTAGTAGTAGCAGTGGTAAAAATAGTAGTAGTAGCAGCAGAAAATAAATAGTAGTAGTAGTAGTAGTGGTAAAAAATAGTAGTAGCAGAAGTAGCAGTGGTGTATACAGGCACAGTAATCCTAACACGAGGCCTAGCAGCAGCACGAGCCTAACGCTTAAGCCTAGACTAACACTAAGAATCATTACAAAATATAAAATAAAAATATATCTTTAGAAAAAAAAAACGAAAAAAAAACTTCAATTTAATATACAAAAAAAAGGTCCCTAGATTGAAATTCCAAACTTGTTGAAATAATGATAATAATAATAGTAGTAGTAGTAGTTGTAATAGTAGGCCTACAGGGTACATAGATCAGCCTATCAAATGAACTAGCACACACACACACACTTGTACACAAAATTGAGTAAGACTAGGCCTACAAATAGCCAGAAATAAGTCCTCAATGGAACAACCTAGGCCTAAAAATAATCATCATGAAAATAAATTGTATTCTAAACTAATTTTAAACTAAGCCTAGATTCATTTTTTTGTAAAGATTTTTTCTTATTTTTCTTTTAAGCAAATTATCTCTCTCAGGGTCTCTCTCTCTCTCTCTCTCTCTCACAAAATGACAATAATAGTAATAATTCCAGTACCTTTAAAATGACATTACTTTTTTTATCTCCCTCTCTCTCTATCTTTCTTTCTCTCCCTCCTCTCTTCTCTCTTCTGATTCTTCTGTGCGGCTTCTTTACTCCATGGACCTGCAAGTAGTAGTAGTAGTAGTAGTTGTAGTAGTAGTAGCCAGGACAAGGTTTCTTTGTTATGTACAGCCGTGTGGTGGCGTTAATAGTTACATTGCTACCGTAGACAACAGTGAAGTCGCCAGGACAAGGTTTCTTTGTTATGTACAGCCGTGTGGTGGCGTTAATAGTTACATTGGTACATCCATGATTTCAGGACAGTTAGAAGGGGCTATCTGGAGAGTCTGTGTCATGTTGTGTCTTCATCTGTGTCATAGTAGGGCTATAAATGAACAAATGACAAAAATATCACCAGAGTGGCGACCTTGCTATACCTACTACAGTAAAGTCGCCAGCTAGTATTTTAACCCAACAGTTGAGTCGCCACTCTGGGGAATTCAGGGAAATTAGAGGTAAAGTAAAACAAGTCTCTATATATATTAGCTGCGGAAGATGCTTGGATATATCAAAATTTCTCTGCCAACGTGAAAATAAATTCTATTCAAGTTTGAAAGATCTGGCAAGTCTTGTGTCCTGCCGCCCGAAAGGCTACTGTTTACTGTCTGTCATCGCGCCAAGAAAAACGTGAGAAGCAAAATGCGCAAGTTATACTTGCAGCTACCAAGCATAAAACAACGCTGAAACAGTGTAGCTTATACAGCCATGATATAAACTACTGTGTATCATCTTCAGTGGCACAGACACAGCAGTAGTGAGGCTATCAGGCGTAATATTTGGCGCCTGGCGACTTCACTGTTATCTACGCTAGAATTTCGACCCCTAAAAAATTAGAAAACTAGAATTTCGACCCCTAAAAAATTAGAAAACTAGAATTTCGACCCCTAAAAAATTAGAAAACTAGAATTTCGCCCCTCAAAAAATAAAATAATAGAATTTCGCCCACCCCCAAAATAAAATAATAGAATTTCGCCCTCAAAAAAAATAGAAAACTAGAATTTCGCCCTAGAAAAAAAAAAAAAAATTGCAAATTCTTACCTTGAGCGTGACCTCCTTGGCGACTTAGACCTCGATCTTGAGCGGGACCTCGATCCCACCCTTCCCCTGCCCCCCCCTCCACCTCCACCTCCTCCTCCACCACCCCCGCCCTCTGCCTCCCCCCCAGCCCCGGCCCCAGCCTCCCCCCCGCCCATGCCGTTCTCGGGCGGCTGGGGGGAGTGGTGGTGGCTGCTGCTGCTGTGGTGGTGGTTAGGGGGGTTGTTAGGAGCAGTGTTAGCGTGGTGGTGGTCAGATTGAGGGGTACGCGAGCGACTCTTGGAACCAGAGCGCGATCTTGAGCGGGAGTGACTGCGAGAGCGGCTGTTACTCCTGAAATTAATTAATTTGATAGGCCTTAAAATAGAACAAAATGTATAGGCCTAGAAATAATTTTTATAGGCGTACAAAAAAATATATATATATATATAGGCCTAGAAATAGATGATTTTAATAGGGGAAAAATGTATAGGCCTAGAAATAGACGATTTATATAGGCCTACAAATAGAAAAAAATGTATACCTAGAAATAGATGATTTTTATAGGCCTACAAATAAACGAAAAATGTATATCTAGTAATAGATGATTTTTATAGGCCTACTAAAAGAACAAATGTATAGGCCTAGAAATAGATTATTTTGATAGGCGTATAAAAAGAACAAATGCATCGGACAAGAAATAGATGATTTTTATAGGCCTACAAAAAAAGAAAAATGTATAGGCCTAGAAATATATTTTTAGCCCTACAAAAAAAAAAAAATGTATAGGCCTAGAAAAAGATTATTTTTATAGGCCTACAAAAAGAAAAGAAAAATGTATCGGCCAAGAAATAATTATTTTTATAGGCCTACAAATAGAAGAAAAAATGTAGACCTAGAAATAGATGATTTTTATAGACCTACAAATATGATTTATAGGCCTACAAATATATGATTTATAGGCCTACAAATACATTATTTTTAGACCTACAAATAATTATTTATAGGCCTACAATTAGAAGAAAAAAATGTAGATCATGAAATAGATGATTTGTATAGGCCTACAATTATAAAAAAAAAAAACCTAGAAATATGATTTTTATAGGCCTACAAATATATGATTTATAGGCCTACAGATTATTTTTTTAACCTAAATAATTATTTTTATAGGCCTACAAATAAAAACAAATGTATAGGCCTAGAAATATGATTTTTATAGGCCAAAAAATAAAAAATAAATGTATAGGCCAAAAAATAATTATTTCTATAGACCTACAAATAGAACAGAATATATAGGCCTAGAAATAGATTATTTATATAGGCCTACGAATAGATGATTTGTATAGGCCTACAATATGATTAACCCAAAATTTGATAGGCCTATAAATCGGAACAAAAATGAATAGGCCGAGAAATATAATAGTAATAGTAGTAGTCGATAAATAAATAGTAAGGGAGGAGGGAGTAGTAGTAGCAGCAGTAGTAGTAATAGTAGCAGTAGTATAGTAGTAATAGTAGTAGTAGTAGTAATAATAGTAGTAGTAGTAGGAATAGTAGTAATAATAATAATAATAATAGTAGTAGTAATAATAATAATAATAATAATAATAATAATAATAGTAATAGTAGTAATAGTAGTAGTAGATAATAGTGGTAATAATAGTAGTAATAATAATAGTAGTAGTAGATAATAGTAGTAGTAGTAGAATAGTAGTAGTAGTAATAGTAGATAATAGTAGTAGTAGTAGTAGTAGTAGGTATAGTAGTAGTAGTAGAAATAGTTAGTAGTTAGTAGTGTAGTAGTAGAAATAGTAGTAGTAGTAGTAATAAGTAGTAGTAGTAGTAATAAGTATAGTAGTAGTAATAGTAGTGTAGTAGTAGATAGTAGTAGGATAGTAGTAGTAGATAGTAGTAGTAGTAGTAGAATAGTAGTAGTAGTAGTAATAGTAGTATAGTAGTATAGTAATAGTAGTAGTAGTAATAGTAGTAGTAGTAGTAGTAGTAGTAAATAGTAGTAGTAGTAGTAGTAGTAGTAGTAGTAGTAGTAGTAGTATAGTAGTAGTAATAGTAGTAGTAGTAGTAGTAATAAAAGTAGCCTGGTATGGGAAGTCTCTCTCTCTCACCTGGAGCGGGAATGGTGGCGGCGCGATCTTGAGCGAGACCTGGACCTGGACCTTGATCTTGTGTGACGGCGAGACCTCCTCCTTGACCGCGATCTCGACCTCGATCTTGAAGAGTCCCTAGAGATAAAAACATATATATAGTTAGTGGTGATTAATGTGTCGTGTTGGGTCTCGTTTTGAAGAGGAGGATGAAAGGATTTGTGTGGTGGTGGTGGTGGTGGTAGTAGAGAATGAGAGAGAGAAGAGAGATGAGATAGAATGATGAGAATAATAGATATGAAGAGATGAGAGAGAGAGAGAGAGAGAGAGAGAGAGAGAGAGAGAGAGAGAATAACATTTGCAATATAAAAATAAGTCCCCCCCCAAAAAAAAAAAAAAACTAGACTAGCGTGTGCACAAGTAGTATAGTGGTGGTAGTAGCAGTAGTAGTAGTAGTAGTAGTATGGTAGTAGAGTGGATGTAGATAGTAGTTAGAGAGTAGTATGTGTAGTAGTAGTAGCAGTAAGTAGTAGCAGTAGCTGTAGATTAGCTAGTAGTGGTATATAGTAGATAGCGTCAGCAGTAGCGTATTAGTATCATAGCAGTATAGTAGATTAGTAGTACGTTAGAAGTATCTCAGTAGTACTTAGTTAGTAGTACTTAGTATAGTAGTAGTAGTCAGTAGTAGTAATTGGTAGTAGTAGTAATAGTGTAGTAGTATGTGTAGTAGTTAGTAGCTACTAGTATTCTAGTAGTAGTTGTATCTATAGTAGTAGTGGTGTAGTATAGTCAGTACTGTGATAGTATGGTAGTGTAGTAGTAGCATTGTAGTAGTGGTAGTGTAGTAGTTGGATATCAGTAGTAGTAGTGTAGTGTGGAGAGTAGTGGTCTTGGTATGGTAGTGTATGGAGTATAGTGGTATCGTAGTAGAGTAGGTAGATGGTGGATTAGTAGTAGTAGTATGTGTGTAGTACGTAGTAGTCGGTAGGTAGTGCTTAGTAGTAGTGTAAGCAGTCGTATGTGTGGTAGTCTAGAGTAGTAGCTTGGTAGTATTAGTAGCTACTGTGGAGTGGTAGAGTAGCTACTTGGATTAGAGCTACTGTTGTAGTGTAGTAGTACGGGTTGATTTATGTAGTCGTAGTGTGTAGTGTCATGCAGCTACGTGTAGTATAGTGGCATGTAGTCGTAGTATGAGTATCTCTAGTGGGTCAGTACTGTGTATATCAGGTAGTAGTCTAGTGATTAGTAGTACTGTAGAGTATCGTAGCAGTAGCTGTGATCTAGTGGTAGCTACAATCGGATGCACATGGTGAAGGTAGAGTAGTAGTAGTACAAGTAGATGGTAAACATTGTGGCATGGCGCCAGGTTCCAGACTGGGTACAACATGGTGGCAACATTGAAGGTAGAGTAGTAGTCATACAAGTAGACCATGGAACACTTGACGCGGCTATGGTGCCTTGGCTGCCTAGAACACTACGTACCCTTGTTTGACATATATACGTTGTACCCAAGATAGGAATTGGCATACATGTAGTATATTATCCACATGCTCTTCAGCCCGGGAGCAGTGCTTCAGTGTATGGGCAGGGTAACGTTCCAGACACATGCGCTTGAAAGGTTCTGTGTCCTGCTTGCATTACTACTCTACAGTCGCTGCGTCCACCACGGTTTACCCAGGATCACAATGGAGCCTACCCATAACTACGGCACGGTTTGTTTACACCGGTGCATTGTGGGGATAAGGCGGGGTCGCCGTGGGTGGACCTACGGCGATGGAAGATTTGAGTTATTTTGCGTGAAATTGATATTCCAGGTGCTATATTACTGTGCTCTGTTCTCCCTGACAACACTATAGAGAAGACCTGAGGTAATGGCTGATGTGCAGAGGCTTCTAAACTAGGAAAACAGAGTCATAACAGAGCCTCGTCAAGAAGTAAGCAAGTGGTAGGTAGTACGTATAGTGTCCCTACCACTTAATGAGACTCTGCTGTGACTGTTTTCCTAGTTTAGAAGCCTCTGCACATCAGCCATTACCTCAGGTCTTCTCTATAGTGTTGTCAGGGAGAACAGAGCACAGTAATATAGCACCTGGAATATCAATTTCATGCAAAATAACTGTAAATCTTCCATCGTCGTAGCTTTCCCTTCGTAGGTCCACCCGCGGCGACCCCGCCTTATCCCCACAATGCACCGATGTAAACAAACCGTGACGTAGTTATGGGTAGGCTCCATTGTATACACTGTCAAACAACTAGTCACCCAGGGAGCAGTGTTTCAGTGCGTATTTGTACAGTGTAGCTACTCGAGCAAGGGTAGCTGCTGAGATCACTGCTGTAGCGGTCTCACCAGCTACCCTTGGCCGAGTAGCTAGAGTCTATTTTATTTATTAGGGTCAAAATGCAGTCAGGGAGCCACGCCCCCTGCCTGCCCTTCTATGCTACGGGGCAGCTGATTGGTGCACTCCTGGTATCATCACTACCCATCACAATATCTTCACTACTTAACAGCGGCGTGACCACTGGACAGCAATCTTCACTACAGAGGGTGACAAAATCAAAACACCCTCTGTAGTGAAGATTGCTGTGTCCAGTGGTCACGCCGCTGTTAAGTAGTGAGGCTATTGTGATGGGTAGTGATGATACCAGGAATGCACCAATCAGCTGTTAAGTAGTGAGGCTATTGTGATGGGTAGTGATGATACCAGGAATGCACCAATCAGCTGTTAAGTAGTGAGGCTATTGTGATGGGTAGTGATGATACCAGGAATGCACCAATCAGCTGTTAAGTAGTGAGGCTATTGTGATGGGTAGTGATGATACCAGGAATGCACCAATCAGCTGTTAAGTAGTGAGGTATTGTGATGGGTAGTGATGATACCAGGAATGCACCAATCAGCTGTTAAGTAGTGAGGTCTATTGTGATGGGTAGTGATGATACCAGGAATGCACCAATCAGCTGTTAAGTAGTGAGGCTATTGTGATGGGTAGTGATGATACCAGGAATGCACCAATCAGCTGCCCCGTAGCATAGAAGGGCAGGCAGGGGGCGTGGCTCCCTGACTGCATTTTGACCCTAATCAATAAAATAGACTCTAGCTACTCTGGCCAAGGGCAGCTGGTGAGACCGCTACAGCAGTGATCTCAGCAGCTACCCTTGCTCGAGTAGCTACATTCACGGTCCGGGTGGCGGGTGAGTCAAGGAGACTCCAGGGTGTAAGCAGGGAGCCAAACAGACACTGAAGTGTAAAGGGGTTCGCTCAGAGTAATGTTTCTGAAAAAGTGTCGATAATTGTGGCCGACGCTCTAGTCAAATTTATATAAAAAAAAAACTAAAAAAAAAAAAAAAAAAAAAAAACTAAAAAATTCAAATATTTTCATAATAAAAAAAATAAAAAAAAATAAAAAACTTTAAAAAATCTCAAATATTTCCTGTTATAAAAAAAAAAAAAATCTCAAATATTTTCCTGTTATATAAAAAAAAAAAAATCTCAAAAAATTTCCTGTTATATAGGGAAAAAAAAAAAATCGCAAATATTTTCATAAAAAAAAAAAAAATAATAATAATAATAACAATAACAATAATAACAACAATAATAATAATAATAATAATAACGATACTCACCTTCTATTAAATTGTTCCAAATTGATGAAGCGGTGAGAAAAAAAGGGAGAAAAATATATATTAATAATTAGCTAACATATATATCACATTAACTACTGCTACTATCCTCCTGTATGTAGCAGTGGCGGTGGTGTGGTGGGTAATATTAATGGGTGTAGTGGGTGTATCCATAGGTGTAGGGTGACGGGTGTTGGTGTGGGTGAAGGGTGTGGCTATAAATGGGCGGTATCAAACATTAAATAGGTTAAATATTGCAGGCGTGAGAAGCATAAACTTGGAAATTTTGAGTACCATAGGAGTGAAAATCGTGGGTGTGGGGGGTAATATTAATGGGTGTAGTGGGTGTATCCATAGGTGTAGGGTGACGGGTGTTGGGGTGGGTGTGGGTGAAGGGTGTGGCTATCTATGGGTGTTTTCAAAAATAAAATAGGTCAAAAATCATGGGCGTGAGAATTAAAAAGTGGAAAAATAACTTACGATCCCCTGCGTCGCCTGCGTCTGTGTGGCGGGGTTTCGGGTCTGCCATAGCGTGCCATCTGGACCCTGAGCTCCCGGCCGTCCAGGCGCCGGCCGTCCATGGCCTCCATGGCGTCCTCCGCGTCGCGTCGGTCATAATACCTGGGCACAATATTACACCATGAGAACACCAGAACGTAAGAAAATTGGAAAAACATAAGTTAAAGTTAAAGTTAAAGTTATAAGTTAAAGCATAAGCATAAACGCTGACGAAAAACTAGGAACAGCTTCAGTCCCTCGTTGAAGTGGCAGCTGCTCCTGGGCACAGCTTCCCGGAGGCGTGCAAGGCGGTGCTGGCCACCCCCGCGCCACTGACCAGCGGGGTGCTGTGCAGCCCCTGCCTGGACCAGATAATAGCCACCCATAGGTAACACCGTGACTACAGAGCTGCGGGGCCTGGCAGGGACACACCTGAGACGGGCACTACAACACATAATGGGCAAGGCCTCGGGACTACCTACAAATATTTTTCAAACAATATATAATTTTGGCTGTGAAGTTTGCAGCCCAAGTGTCTCCCTGCAGACCATGCGAGGCTAAGCACTCTTACTTTTATGGTGGTTCTTTTCTATTATTTCCCCATATAAGGACCACCCTATTATATATATTGTGGTGTGTGTGTGTGTGTGTGTGTCATTCACCCAGGGTCTTGTCCACGCGTGCAGGCTCGCGATCGGCAGTTTCAGCCTCCCGGAGCGAGCGTGGAGCTCATTATTACCGATCTTTGGGCAATGCTGGGACCTCACACACCCATCCCCTTGCTCAAGAGGGACGGTACCGCCCACATTTCAGTGGAAAAATCCCCGGGAATGAGCGGGTCCGGGGATCGAACGCCGGACCAGTGGTGCCGGGCGCCCTAGCCAACTGAGCCACACGGACGGTGTCACGGACTAGTCATATTTTTTTATTTATAAAAAGAAAATATTTTATTTATTTATATGTACGAGCTTCGTACACAAGTTGTTTCGTACCCAAGTTGTTTCGTACCAAGTTGTTTCGTACCCAGGGTGTGTTAGTTGTTTCGTACACTGATTCTGAGTTTTTTCGTACATACCTGGTGTCGTTTCGTAACTCTAGTAATGAATTTCAACTCTTGAGCTGAGTGTACGAAACGACTATGCTTTCATATAGGCTACGAAACAACTTGTGTAGTAGTGTACGAACTGACTGCACCGCGCTGCTATAAAGGCTACTGTAATACCAAGACCGGGAACTCTCGCCGAAAATTTGAACTCTCGCCTACGTAGTAAATTGGAACACTCGCCGACGTCTACGAGAATTCCCATCGGCGACTGTTCCACACACTCACACAGCAATACTTCCTATCGCGACTGTTCCACACACAGCAATACTTCCTATCGGCGACTGTTCCAGACACAGCAATACTTCCTATCGGCGACTGTTCCAGACACACAGCAATACTTCCTATCGGCGACTGTTCCAGACACACACACACACAGCAATACTTCCTATCGGCGACTGTTCCAGACACACACACAGCAATACTTCCTATCGGCGACTGTTCCACACACACACACACACACCAGCAATACTTCCTATCGGCGACTGTTCCACACACACAGCAATACTTTCTATCGGCGACTGTTCCAGACACACACAGCAATACTTCCTATCGGCGACTGTTCCACACACACACACAGCAATACTTCCTATCGGCGACTGTTCCACACACACACACACAGCAATACTTCCTATCGGCGACTGTTCCACACACACAAACACACAGCAATACTTCCTATCGGCGACTGTTCCACACACACACAGCAATACTTCCTATCGGCGACTGTTCCAGACACACATACACAGCAATACTTCCTATCGGCGACTGTTCCACCACACACACAACAGCAATACTTCCTATCGGCGACTGTTCCACACACACACACAGCAATACTTCCTATCGGCGACTGTTCCATACACACACACACACAGCAATACTTCCTATCGGCGACTGTTCCAGCCCACACACACACACAGCAATACTTCCTATCGGCGACTGTTCCAACACACACACACAGCAATACTTCCTATCGGCGACTGTTCCACACACACACAGCAATACTTCCTATCGGCGACTGTTCCAGACACACACACACACAGCAATACTTCCTATCGGCGACTGTTCCACACACACACACAGCAATACTTCCTATCGGCGACTGTTCCACACACACACACAGCAATACTTCCTATCGGCGACTGTTCCACACACACACACAGCAATACTTCCTATCGGCGACTGTTCCACACACACACACAGCAATACTTCCTATCGGCGACTGTTCCACACACACACACACAGCAATATTCCTATCGGCGACTGTTCCACACACAGCAATACTTCCTATCGGCGACTGTTCCACACACACACACAGCAATACTTCCTATCGGCTACTGTTCCACACACACACACAACAGCAATACTTCCTATCGGCTACTGTTCCACACACACACACACAGCAATACTTCCTATCGGCGACTGTTCCACACACACACAGCAATACTTCCTATCGGCGACTGTTCCACACACAAGCAATACTTCCTATCGGCGACTGTTCCACACACACAGCAATACTTCCTATCGGCGACTGTTCCACACACACACAGCAATACTTCCTATCCTATCGGCGACTGTTCCACACACCACACAGCAATACTTCGTATCGGCGACTGTTCACACACACACACACACACAGCAATACTTCCTATCGGCGACTGTTCCACACACACACACAGCAATACTTCCTATCGGCGACTGTTCCACACACACACACACAGCAATACTTCCTATCGGCGACTATTCCACACACACACACAGCAATACTTCCTATCGGCGACTGTTCCACACACACAGCAATACTTCCTATCGGCGACTGTTTCACACACGCACAGCAATACTTCCTATCGGCGACTGTTCCAACACACACACACACCAGCAATACTTCCTATCGGCGACTGTTCCCCACACACAGCAATACTTCCTATCGGCGACTGTTCCACACACACACACACACAATACTTCCTTATCAGCGACTGTTCCACACACACAGCAATACTTCCTATCGGCGACTGTTCCACAGACACACACACACAGCAATACTTCCTATCGGCGACTGTTCCACACACACACAGCAATACTTCCTATCGGCGACTGTTCCACACACACACACAACAATACTTCCTATCGGCGACTGTTCCACACACACACACACACAATACTTCCTATCGGCGACTGTTCCACACAACACACACACAGCAATACTTCCTATCGGCGACTGTTCCACACACAACACACACACACACGCAATACTTCCTATCGGCGACTGTTCCACACACACACACACACAATCAATACTTCCTATCGGCGACTGTTCCACACACACACACACACACAGCAATACTTCCTATCGGCGACTGTTCCACACACACAATCAATACTTCCTATCGGCGACTGTTCCACACACACCACACACACATCAATACTTCCTATCGGCGACTGTTCCACACACACACACAATCAATACTTCCTACCGGCGACTGTTCCACACACACACAGCAATACTTCCTATCGGCGACTGTTCCACACACACACAGCAATACTTCCTATCGGCGACTGTTCCACACACACAGCAATACTTCCTATCGGCGACTGTTCCACACACACACACACAGCAATACTTCCTATCGGCGACTGTTCCACACACACACAGCAATACTTCCTATCGGCGACTGTTCCACACACACACACACAGCAATACTTCCTATCGGCGACTGTTCCACACACACAGCAATACTTCCTATCGGCGACTGTTCCACACAACACACACAGCAATACTTCCTATCGGCGACTGTTCCACACACACACACACACAGCAATACTTCCTATCGGCGACTGTTCCACACACACACAGCAATACTTCCTATCGGCGACTGTTCCACACACACAAAGATACGTACACAAAGATACGCACACAAGGATACGTACACACACAACACAAAGATACGTACACAGATACGTACACAAAGATACGCACACAAGGATACGTACACACACACACAAAGATACGTACACACAAAGATACGTACACAAAGATACGCACACAAGGATACGTACACACACAGAAGCATGGAAACAAAAAATAAGCCAAAAAATGGCGGGAAAAGTGAACTGGGTCAAAAATAAACCAAAAACGGCGGGAAATAAGTGAACCGAGTGTTGAATGTCGGTGCATTTCTTACCTGACAAAAGCGAAGCCCCGAGATTCGCGGGAGAAGCGGTCCCGCGGTATATAGACGTCGCCTATCTCCCCATACTTCTCAAAGGATCTCCTGAGGTCCTCCGGCGTGGTCCTATAGGTGAGATTATCAACCTTAAGAGACGTCATGCCCTTGATGTCCGGCGGACCCCGTCCATAGCTCATGGTATCAATCGTAGCGCAGTTATCAGACGATCTACACTTGTAATAGTTGTTCTGCTTGTGTGCACTTGTTCTTCAGGGTCTTGTTCACTGTCCTTGATATTCCTGTTCTTCTGTGTTCACGGATGAGGGTAATATAACGGGATGTTGCTGGGTTTCACTACTGCTGTGGTCTTCAGGGATTCTGTAATGGCCGCCTGTGCCGCCTTCCTCCCCGCTGCTCAGAGCCTTCCAACGGACCCTCATTTGACTAGTTCTGTTTTTTTGAGTTTATTTAATATAAACAACTTTTAGAAGTGTTTTATATCAATATTTATACTCGGTGTAATTTGTGATCATGTTTTTTATCGTTGTTGTATTTAATGAAGGCTTATTTGTGATATATATATAGGGCTCATATGACTGTTCAAAATGTTATCTTATTTTCATGTGTGTCCTTTTAATGTGTTTTGTTTACGTTTTTATTGTTCTTGTAATTTATAGTTATGTTTTCTTGTATTATTTTGTTGATTTGAGATTATTTGATGCTTATAGTAAATGTCTTTCCAAACTCTCTCTTCTCTCTCTCTCTCTCTCTCTTCTGTCTGTGTGTCTGTCTGTCTCTTTCTCTGTCTGTCTCTCTGTCTGTCTGTCTGTCTCTCTCTCTGTCTGTCGATCTGTCTGTCTGTCTGTCTGTCTGTCGATCTGTGTGTCTGTCTGTCTCTCTTTCTCTGTCTGTCTGTCTCTTTCTCTGTCTGTCTGTCTCTTTCTCTGTCTGTCTGTCTCTCTCTCTGTCTGTCTGTCTCTTTCTCTGTCTGTCTGTCTGTCTCTCTGTCTGTCTGTCTGTCTCTCTCTCTGTCTGTCGATCTGTCTGTCTGTCTGTCTGTCTGTCTGTCGATCTGTGTGTCTGTCTGTCTGTGTGTCTATCTGTCTCTTTCTCTGTCTGTCTGTCTCTTTCTCTGTCTGTCTGTCTCTTTCTCTGTCTGTCTGTCTCTTTCTCTGTCTGTCTGTCTCTTTCTCTGTCTATCTGTCTCTTTCTCTGTCTGTCTGTCTCTTTCTCTGTCTGTCTGTCTCTTTCTCTGTCTGTCTGTCTCTTTCTCTGTCTGTCTGTCTCTTTCTCTGTCTGTCTGTCTCTTTCTCTGTCTGTCTGTCTCTCTCTCTGTCTGTCTGTCTCTTTCTCTGTCTGTCTGTCTCTTTCTCTGTCTGTCTGTCTCTCTCTCTGTCTGTCGTTTTCTTTCTGTCTGTTGTCCTTTTTTGTCTGTTGTCTTTTCTCTTGTCTGTCACATGTCGTCTGTCCCTGTTTGTTAAATTTAGTTTATCTTGTATAAATGCCCTGCCCAAAAAGTCCAAAATAGTCATAAAATAGCCCCAAATAGTCATAAATAGTCCAAAAAATAGTCATAAAAAAGTCCCAAAATAGTCAAAATAGTCCAAAATAGTCTAAAACAGTCCAAATAGTCCATAAATAGTCCCAAAATAGTCATAAAATAGTCCAAAATAGTCATAAAATAGTCCAAAATAGTCATAAAAAGTCCAAAATAGTCATAAATAGTCCAAAATAGTCATAAAAAGTCCAAAATAGTCAAAAAAATAGTCCAAAATTGTCATAAAATAGTCGAAAATAGTCATAAAAATCAAATAGTCATAAAAGTCCAAAATGTCATAAAATAGTCGAAAATAGTCATAAAATGGTCCAAAATAGTCATAAAATGTCCAAATAGTCATAAAATAGCCCAAAAAATAGCATAAAATAGTCCAAAATAGTCAAAAAAATACCCAAAATTGTCATAAAATAGCCCAAAAAATTAGCATAAAAATAGTCCAAAATAGTCATAAAATATCAAAATTGTCATAAAATGTCCAAAATGTATAAAATAGTCAAAATAGTCTAAAATGTCGAAAATAGTCATAAAATAGTCCAAAAATTTGTCATAAAATAGTCAAAAAGTCATAAAATAGCAAATAGTCATAAAAATATCCAAAATAGTCATAAAATAGTCCAAAATTAAAAAGTCATAAAATAGCCAAATAGTCATAAAAAACCCAAAAATAGTCATAAAATACCCAAAAATTTGTCATAAAATAATCAAATTGAAAAATAGTCCAAAATAGTCATAAAAAAATCCAAAATATCATAAAATAATCCAAAAAAGTCATAAAATAATCCAAAATTGTCATAAAATAGTCCAAAATATTAAATAAAAATAGTCCAAAAGTCAAAAAAATAATCCAAAAATTGTCATAAAAAAAGTCCCAAAATTTGTAATAAAATAGTCCAAAATAGTAATAAATAGTCCAAAATATTCATAAAAAAATCCAAAAGTCATAAAATAATCCAAATGTCATAAAATAGTCGAAAATAGTAATAAAATAGTCCAAAAATTTGTATAAAATAGTCCAAAATAGTCATAAAAAAATCCAAAATAGCATAAAATATCCAAAATTGTCATAAAAAAACCCAAAATAGTCATAAAATAGCCCAAAATGTCATAAAATAGCCCAAAATAGTCATAAAATATCCAAAATAGTCATAAAATATTTCAAATAGTCTTTAAAAAATCCAAAATAGTCATAAAAAATCCAAATAGTCATAAAAAAAGTCGAAATAGTCAAAAAAAAAAATAGTCCCAAAAAAATAGTCATAAAATAACCCAAAAATAGTCATAAAATAGTCAAAATAGTCATAAAATAATCCAAATTGTCATAAAATAGTCAAAATTGTCATAAAAAAATCCAAAAGTCAAAAAATAATCAAATAGTCATAAAAATAGTCGAAAATAGTCATAAAATAGTCAAAATTGTCATAAAATAGGTCCAAAAAATTCATAAAATAATCCAAAATTGTCATAAAATATCCAAAATGTCTAAAATAGCCCAAAAAGTCATAAAAGTCAAAATAGTCATAAAATATCCAAAATAGTCTTTAAAATGTCCAAAATTGTCATAAAATAATCCAAAATTGTCAATAAAATAGTCAAAAAAGTCATAAAAAAGTCCAAAATAGTCATAAAATAATCCAAAATAGTCATAAAATAATCCAAAATAGTTCATAAATATTGAAAAATAGTCATAAAATAGTCCAAAATAGTCATAAAATAACCCAAAATAGTCCCATTTAAAATAGTCGAAAATAGTCAAAAAATAGTCCAAAATAGTCATAAAATAATCCAAAAATAGTCATAAAATAGTCGAAAATAGTCATAAAATAGCCCAAAATAGTCATAAAATATCCAAAATAGTCATAAAATAGTCCAAAATACGCATAAAATAGTCCAAAATACTCATAAAATAGTCCAAAATACTCATAAAATAGTCCAAAATACTCATAAAATAGTCCAAAATTGTCATAAAATAG
>JACEEZ010014736.1:65000-70000 GCA_016584305.1 Chionoecetes opilio
ATTTTGGACTATTTTATGGTTATTTTGGAGTATTTTATGACTATTTTGGACTATTTTATGACTATTTTGGACTATTTTATGACTATTTTGGACTATTTTATGACTATTTTGGACTATTTTATGGTTATTTTGGAGTATTTATGACTATTTTGGAGTATTTTATGACTATTTTGGACTATTTTATGACTATTTTAGACTATTTTATGGTTATTTTGGAGTATTTTATGACTATTTTGGACTATTTTATGACTATTTTAGACTATTTTATGGTTATTTTGGAGTATTTTATGGTTATTTTGGAGTATTTTATGACTATTTTGGACTATTTTATGGTTATTTTGGACTATTTTATGGTTATTTTGGACTATTTTATGACTATTTTGGACTATTTTATGGTTATTTTGGACTATTTTATGGTTATTTTGGACTATTTTATGACTATTTTGGAGTATTTTATGACTATTTTGGACTATTTTATGACTATTTTGGACTATTTTATGACTATTTTGGACTATTTTATGGTTATTTTGGAGTATTTTATGACTATTTTGGAGTATTTTATGACTATTTTGGACTATTTTATGGTTATTTTGGAGTATTTTATGACTATTTTGGACTATTTTATGACTTTTTTGGACTATTTTTTTGGTTATTTGGGAGTTTTATGACTTTTTTGGAGTATTTTAGGGACTATTTTGGACTATTTTATGGTTATTTTGGACTATTTTATGGTTATTTTGGAGTATTTTATGACTATTTTGGAGTATTTTATGACTATTTTGGACTATTTTATGACTATTTTGGACTATTTTATGACTATTTTGGAGTATTTTATGGTTATTTTGGAGTATTTTATGACTATTTTGGACTATTTTATGACTATTTTGGACTATTTTATGGTTATTTTGGAGTATTTTATGACTATTTTGGACTATTTTATGACTATTTTGGACTATTTTATGGTTATTTTGGAGTATTTTATGACTATTTTGGACTATTTTATGGTTATTTTGGAGTATTTTATGACTATTTTGGACTATTTTATGACTATTTTGGACTATTTTATGGTTATTTTGGAGTATTTTATGACTATTTTGGACTTTTTTATGGTTATTTTGGAGTATTTTATATATTTTGGACTTTTTTAGACTATTTGGACTATTTTATGGTTATTTTGGAGTATTTTATGACTATTTTGGAGTATTTTATGACTATTTTGGACTATTTTATGGTTATTTTGGACTATTTTATGGTTATTTTGGAGTATTTTATGACTATTTTGGACTATTTTATGGTTATTTTGGAGTATTTTATGACTATTTTGGACTATTTTATGGTTATTTTGGACTATTTTATGACTATTTTGGAGTATTTTATGGTTATTTTGGAGTATTTTATGACTATTTTGGAGTATTTTATGACTATTTTGGAGTATTTTATGGTTATTTTGGAGTATTTTATGGTTATTTTGGACTATTTTATGGTTATTTTGGAGTATTTTATGACTATTTTGGAGTATTTTATGACTATTTTGGACTATTTTATGACTATTTTAGACTATTTTATGGTTATTTTGGAGTATTTTATGACTATTTTGGACTATTTTATGACTATTTTAGACTATTTTATGGTTATTTTGGAGTATTTTATGGTTATTTTGGACTATTTTATGACTATTTTGGACTATTTTATGACTATTTTGGAGTATTTTATGACTATTTTGGACTATTTTATGGTTATTTTGGAGTATTTTATGTCTATTTTGGAGTATTTTATGACTATTTTGGAGTATTTTATGACTATTTTGGACTGTTTTATGGGTATTTTGGACTATTTTATGACTATTTTGGACTATTTTATGACTATTTTGGACTATTTTATGACTATTTTGGAGTATTTTATGACTATTTTGGAGTATTTTATGGTTATTTTGGAGTATTTTATGTCTATTTTGGACTATTTTATGACTATTTTGGAGTATTTTATGACTATTTTGGACTATTTTATGACTATTTTGGAGTATTTTATGACTATTTTGGAGTATTTTATGACTATTTTGGACTATTTTATGACTATTTTGGAGTATTTTATGACTATTTTGGACTATTTTATGACTATTTTGGAGTATTTTATGACTATTTTGGAGTATTTTATGACTATTTTGGACTATTTTATGACTATTTTGGAGTATTTTATGACTATTTTGGACTGTTTTATGACTATTTTGGAGTATTTTAAGACTATTTTGGACTATTTTATGACTATTTTGGAGTATTTTAAGACTATTTTGGAGTATTTTATGACTATTTTGGAGTATTTTAAGACTATTTTGGACTATTTTATGACTATTTTGGAGTATTTTAAGACTATTTTGGACTATTTTAAGACTATTTTGGACTATTTTAAGACTATTTTGGTGTATAACTACCTGCCACTGTCTCAATGCTAGAGTTCTGGTGAGTAGTAGTAGTAGATAGTCATAAAATAGTCCAAAATAGTCATAAGTCATAGTCAATAGCCATGATAACATTGTAAAAGACGAGTTCCATGTCTTACTGGAATGTACAAACCAAGATTTGTAACCATAACCAAGATCAAGATGGATTCATAACCAAGAATGTAAGAACCAAGATCAGAGTTGAGGTGCGGTGACAGACCCCTGTAGATATATCAGAGTATATATCTATAGCTTATTTGATTTATTAGGGTCAAAATGCAGTCAGGGAGCCACGCCCCCTGCCTGCCCTTCTATGCTACGGGGCAGCTGATTGGTGCATTCCTGGTATCATCACTACCCATCACAATAACCTCACTACTTAACAGCTGATTGGTGCATTCCTCGTATCATCACTACCCATCACAATAGCCTCACTACTTAACAGCTGATTGGTGCATTCCTGGTATCATCACTACCCATCACAATAGCCTCACTACTTAACAGCTGATTGGTGCATTCCTCGTATCATCACTACCCATCACAATAGCCTCACTACTTAACAGCTGATTGGTGCATTCCTCGTATCATCACTACCCATCACAATATCTTCACTACTTAACAGCTGATTGGTGCACTCCTGGTATCATCACTACCCATCACAATAGCCTCACTACTTAACAGCTGATTGGTGCATTCCTGGTATCATCACTACCCATCACAATAGCCTCACTACTTAACAGCTGATTGGTGCATTCCTCGTATCATCACTACCATCACAATAGCCTCACTACTTAACAGCTGATTGGTGCATTCCTCGTATCATCACTACCCATCACAATAGCCTCACTACTTAATAGCTGATTGGTGCATTCCTGGTATCATCACTACCCATCACAATAGCCTCACTACTTAACAGCTGATTGGTGCATTCCTGGTATCATCACTACCCATCACAATAGCCTCACTACTTAACAGCTGATTGGTGCATTCCTGGTATCATCACTACCCATCACAATAGCCTCACTACTTAACAGCTGATTGGTGCATTCCTCGTATCATCACTACCCATCACAATAGCCTCACTACTTAACAGCTGATTGGTGCATTCCTGGTATCATCACTACCCATCACAATATCCTCACTACTTAACAGCGGCGTGACCACTGGACACAGCAATCTTCACTACAGAGGGTGTTTTGATTTTGTCACCCTCTGTAGTGAAGATTGCTGTCCAGTGGTCACGCCGCTGTTAATTAGTGAAGATATTGTGATGAGTAGTGATGATACCAGGAATGCACCAATCAGCTGCCCCGTAGCATAGAAGGGCAGGCAGGGGGCGTGGCTCCCTGACTGCATTTTGACCCTAATCAATAAAATAGGCTATAGTAGTGTATATATATGCAGACTTTTATAACAGGCTTAACCCCTTCACGCCCAGATCTTTCCTTGGCTAACAGAAATTGTCTGTTGTCGAGCCATAAAATTACGAAGTCACTGAATATACCACAGTAGTTAGTGGACAAGGATACTAAACAGGTCATAGCTATAAAACATTGCTTAGACACACTAAAAATCGTCTAATGGCGCCCAAATGACAATGGAGATGACGTTCTGGGCCCTC
This sequence comes from Chionoecetes opilio, assembly GCA_016584305.1. NCBI lineage: Eukaryota > Metazoa > Arthropoda > Malacostraca > Decapoda > Majidae > Chionoecetes > Chionoecetes opilio. The sequence goes on from JACEEZ010014736.1 coordinate 69,059, forward strand.
AAGGGATTAGGATGGTACAACTCTTCACACACAAGACATACAAAACACAACATAAAGATGGAGAAGGAGAGGACAACATTAGACTCCCTGATAGCTATGACATGTACCTTAGCATTCTTTGTTTACATTTCTTTCTGATAGCTATGTGATGTACCGTACCTGGTGTATATCTGTATTGCTATCTCTATTTTGGGAAGAGAGAGAGAGAGAGAGAGAGAGAGAGAGAGAGAGAGAGAGGAGAGAGAGAGAGAGAGAGAGAGAGAGAGAGAGAGAGAGAGAGAGAGAGAGAGAGAGAGAGAGAGAGAGACCTGTGGATTAGAGCGAGTTTGAGCGAGTTTGGTGAATGAGTGATTTTTGTCATTTTTGGTTTGAGTTTGTTGTTGTTTTTAGAGCGAATGAGAGAGAGATGGGGGATTAGAGAGAGTGAGAGAGCTCCAGAGTAGCTCACACATAAGGCCTGGAATTTAGAGCGAGTTAGAGCGAGTGGTTGTGGTGATAGAACGAGAAAGTTAGATTTGAGCGAGTATAATTTTTGAGAAAGTTGATTTTTTGGTTAGTTTCTGTTGCATTTTTGGTGTTTTTAGAGAGAGAGAGAGAGAGAGAGAGAGAGAGAGAGAGAGAGAGAGAGAGAGAGAGAGAGAGAGAGAGAGAGAGAGAGAGAGAGAGAGAGAGAGAGAGAGAGAGAGAGAGGCCTGTGGATTAGAGCGAGACACACACACCGACAATTTATAGCAATGATATTCTTGTCTTGTCTGGGGAGAATAAATGGCTTCACACTTGTCGTATCTATATTTAAGTATAAACCAGTTACTTAAGAACTAAAAGTGTGTGGATTAAGTATATACTACTACTACTACTACTGCTGCTGCTACTACTACTACTACCACTACCACTACTACTACTACTACTACTACTACTACTACTACTACTACTACTACTACT
>JACEEZ010014736.1:75000-87500 GCA_016584305.1 Chionoecetes opilio
ATAGTCATAAAATAGTCCAAAATAGTCATAAAATAGTCTAAAATAGTCATAAAATAGTCCAAAATAGTCATAAAATAGTCATAAAATAGTCCAAAATAGTCATAAAACAGTCTAAAAGTCATAAAATAGTCCAAAATAGTCATAAAATAGTCCAAAATATTCATAAAAGTCCAATAGTCATAAAACAGTCCAAATTAGTCATAAAACAGTCCAAAATAGTCATAAAATAGTCATAAAACAGTCCAAAATAGTCACAAAACAGTCCAAAATAGTCATAAAATAGTCCAAAATATTCATAAAATAGTCCAAAATAGTCATAAAATAGTCCAAAATAGTCATAAAACAGTCCAAAATATTCATAAAATAGTCCAAAATATTCATAAAATAGTCCAAAATTGTCATATAATAGTCCAAAATAGTCATAAAATAGTCCAAAATAGTCATAAAATAGTCCAAAATAGTCATAAACTAGTCCAAAATAGTCATATAATAGTCCAAAAAGTCCTAAAATAGTCATAAGATAGTCCAAAATAGTCTTAAAACAGTCCAAAATAGTCATAAAATAGTCCAAAATAGTCATAAAACAGTCCAAAATAGTCATAAAATACTCCAAAATAGTCATAAAAGTCCAAAATAGTCATAAGTCCAAAATAGTCATAAAATAGTCATGATATTCCAAAATAGACATAAAATAGTCCAAAATAGTCATAAAATAGTCATGATACTCCAAAATAGACATAAAATAGTCCAAAATAGTCATAAAATAGTCATGATACTCCAAAATAGACATAAAATAGTCCAAAATAGTCATAAAATAGTCATGATACTCCAAAATAGACATAAAATAGTCCAAAATAGTCATAAAATAGTCCAAAAGTCATAAAACAGTCCAAAATAGTCATCAAATAGTCCAAAATAGTCATAAAACAGTCCAAAATAGTCATCAAATAGTCCAAAATAGTCATAAGCCCAAAAGTCATAAAATAGTCCAAAATAGTCATAAAATAGTCCAAAATAGTCATAAAATACTCCAAAAGTCATAAAATAGTCCAAAATAGTCCAAAATGGTCATAAAATAATCCAAAATAGTCATAAAATAGTCTAAAATAGTCATAAAATAGTCCAAAATTGTCATAAAATAGTCCAAAATAGTCCAAAATTGTCATAAAATAATCCAAAATAGTCATAAAATATTCCAAAATAGTCATAAAATAGTCCAAAATAGTCATAAAATAGTCCAAAATAGTCATAAAATAGTCCAAAATAGTCATAAAATAGTCCAAAATAGTCATAAAACAGTCCAAAATAGTCATAAAATAGTCCAAAATAGTCATAAAACAGTCCAAAATAGTCATAAAATAGTCCAAAATAGTCATAAAATAGTCCAAAATAGTCAAAACATTCCAAAATAGTCATAAAATAGTCCAAAATAGTCATAAAATAGTCATGATACTCCAAAATACATAAAATAGTCCAAAATAGTCATAAAATAGTCATAAAACAGTCCAAAATAGTCATAAAATAGTCCAAACTAGTCATAAAATAGTCCAAAATAGTCATAAAACAGTCCAAAATAGTCATAAAATAGTCCAAAATAGTCATAAAACAGTCCAAAATAGTCATAAAATAGTCCAAAATAGTCATAAAATAGTCCAAAATAGTCATAAAACAGTCCAAAATAGTCATGAAACAGTCCAAAATAGTCATAAAACAGTCCAAAATAGTCATGAAACAGTCCAAAATAGTCATAAAACAGTCCAAAATAGTCATGAAACAGTCCAAAATAGTCATAAAAACAGTCCCAAAAATAGTCATAAAATCAGTCCAAAATAGTCATGAAAACAGTCCAAACATAGTCCAAAATAGTCATGAAACAGTCCAAAATTAGTCATGAAACAGTCCAAAATAGTCATGAAAACAGTCCAAAATAGTCATAAAACAGTCCAAAATAGTCATAAACAGTCCAAAATAGTCATAAAACAGTCCAAAATAGTCATAAAACAGTCCAAAATAGTCATAAAACAGTCCAAAATAGTCATAAAAACAGTCCAAAATAGTCAAATAAAACAGTCCAAAATAGTCATAAAAACAGTCCAAAATAGTCATAAAACAGTCCAAAATAGTCATAAAACAGTCCAAAATAGTCATAAAAACAGTCCAAAATAGTCATAAAACAGTCCAAAAATAGTCATAAAACAGTCCAAAATAGTCATAAAAACAGTCCAAAATAGTCATAAAACAGTCCAAAATAGTCATAAAACAGTCCAAAATAGTCATAAAACAGTCCAAAATAGTCATAAAACAGTCCAAAATAGTCATAAAACAGTCCAAAATAGTCATAAAACAGTCCAAAATAGTCATAAAACAGTCCAAAATAGTCATAAAACAGTCCAAATAATCAATCATAAAACAGTCCAAAATAGTCATAAAACAGTCCAAAATAGTCATAAAACAGTCCAAAATAGTCATAAAACAGTCCAAAATAGTCATAAAAACAGTCCAAAATAGTCATAAAACAGTCCAAATTAGTCATAAAACAGTCCAAAATAGTCATAAAACAGTCCAAAATAGTCATGAAACAGTCCAAAATAGTCATGAAACAGTCCAAAATAGTCATGAAACAGTCCAAAATAGTCATGAAACAGTCCAAAATAGTCATAAAACAGTCCAAAATAGTCATAAAACAGTCCAAAATAGTCATAAAACAGTCCAAAATAGTCATAAAACAGTCCAAAATAGTCATAAAACAGTCCAAAATAGTCATAAAACAGTCCAAAATAGTCATAAAAGTCCAAAATAGTCATAAAACAGTCCAAAATAGTCATGAAAACAGTCCAAAATAGTCAGAAATCATAAACACAGTCCAAAATAGTCATAAAACAGTCCAAAATAGTCATAAAAACAGTCCAAAATAGTCATAAAAAACAGTCCAAAATAGTCATAAATAACAGTCCAAAATAGTCATAAAACAGTCCAAAATAGTCATAAAACAGTCCAAAATAGTCATAAAAACAGTCCAAAATAGTCATAAAACAGTCCAAAATAGTCATAAAACTGTCCAAAATAGTCATAAAACAGTCCAAAATAGTCATGAAAACAGTCCAAAATAGTCATAAAACAGTCCAAAATAGTCATAAAACAGTCCAAAATAGTCATAAAACAGTCCAAAATAGTCATAAAACAGTCCAAAATAGTCATAAAACAGTCCAAAATAGTCATAAAACAGTCCAAAATAGTCATAAAACAGTCCAAAATAGTCATAAAACAGTCCAAAAATAGTCATTTAAAACAGTCCAAAATAGTCACAAAAGTCCAAAATAGTCATAAACAGTCCAAGTCCAAAATAGTCAATTAAAACAGTCCAAAATAGTCATAAAACAGTCCAAAATAGTCATAAAAACAGTCCAAAATAGTCATAAAACAGTCCAAAATAGTCATGAAACAGTCCAAAATAGTCATAAAACAGTCCAAAATAGTCATAAAACAGTCCAAAATAGTCATAAAACAGTCCAAAATAGTCATGAAACAGTCCAAAATAGTCATGAAACAGTCCAAAATAGTCATAAAACAGTCCAAAATAGTCATAAAACAGTCCAAAATAGTCATGAAACAGTCCAAAATAGTCATAAAACAGTCCAAAATAGTCATGAAACAGTCCAAAATAGTCATAAAACAGTCCAAAATAGTCATAAAACAGTCCAAAATAGTCATGAAAACAGTCCAAAATAGTCATAAAACAGTCCAAAATAGTCATAAAACAGTCCAAAATAGTCATAAAACAGTCCAAAATAGTCATGAAACAGTCCAAAATAGTCATGAAACAGTCCAAAATAGTCATAAAACAGTCCAAAATAGTCATAAAACAGTCCAAAATAGTCATAAAACAGTCCAAAATAGTCATGAAACAGTCCAAAATAGTCATGAAACAGTCCAAAATAGTCATAAAACAGTCCAAAATAGTCATAAAACAGTCCAAAATAGTCATGAAACAGTCCAAAATAGTCATAAAAACAGTCCAAAATAGTCATGAAACAGTCCAAAATAGTCATAAAAACAGTCCAAAATAGTCATAAAACAGTCCAAAATAGTCATGAAACAGTCCAAAATAGTCATAAAACAGTCCAAAAATAGTCATAAAACAGTCCAAAATAGTCATAAAACAGTCCAAAATAGTCATGAAACAGTCCAAAATAGTCATGAAACAGTCCAAAATAGTCATAAAACAGTCCAAAATAGTCATAAAACAGTCCAAAATAGTCATAAAACAGTCCAAAATAGTCATGAAACAGTCCAAAATAGTCATGAAACAGTCCAAAATAGTCATAAAACAGTCCAAAATAGTCATAAAACAGTCCAAAATAGTCATAAAACAGTCCAAAATAGTCATGAAACAGTCCAAAATAGTCATGAAACAGTCCAAAATAGTCATAAAACAGTCCAAAATAGTCATAAAATAGTCCAAAATAGTCATAAAATAGTCCAAAATAGTCATAAAACAGTCCAAAATAGTCATAAAACAGTCCAAAATAGTCATAAAACAGTCCAAAATAGTCATAAAATAGTCCAAAATAGTCATAAAATAGTCCAAAATAGTCATAAAATAGTCCAAAATAGTCATAAAACAGTCCAAAATAGTCATAAAACAGTCCAAAATAGTCATAAAACAGTCCAAAATAGTCATAAAATAGTCCAAAATAGTCATAAAATAGTCCAAAATAGTCATAAAATAGTCCAAAATAGTCATAAAACAGTCCAAAATAGTCATAAAATAGTCCAAAATAGTCATAAAATAGTCCAAAATAGTCATAAAATAGTCCAAAATAGTCATAAAACAGTCCAAAATAGTCATAAAACAGTCCAAAATAGTCATAAAACAGTCCAAAATAGTCATAAAATAGTCCAAAATAGTCATAAAATAGTCCAAAATAAAAAGAAAGTAAAGAAATATGAAAAAAAAAAAAAAATAATAATAATTTCACCATGAATGACCTCTAATGACCTCTACCAACGACCTCTTACCAGTAGTTAGGCGCAGAAAACACGGTCACGCAATCCCCATCATGACCCAGCTCATAGCCATCTGCTTTGACCTCATGCGACCTTATGACATACTGCAGCCCATTCTTCTCCAGGAATTCTCGGGTCACGTCGGGTCCAAATTGTATGCCTACGCCCCTCTTGCTGGGCGCGCGACCTTTTCCCGGCATGGGGTCACTCCAGAGAAGCTCGCACATGAGGCCTGGAATTTAGAACGAGTTAGAGCGAGTGGTTTTGGAGTTAGAGCGAGTTTTGTGAGTGAGTTATATTTAAGCGAGAATAATTTTTGAGAACTTTGCATTTTTGGTGTTTTGAGAGAGAGAGAGAGAGAGAGAGAGAGGAGAGAGAGAGAGAGAGGAGAGAGAGAGAGGAGAGAGAGAGAGAGAGAGAGAGAGAGAGAGAGAGAGAGAGAGAGAGAGAGAGAGGAGAGAGAGAGAGAGAGAGAGAGAGAGAGAGAGAGAGAGAGGAGAGAGAGAGAGAGAGAGAGAGAGGAGAGAGAGAGAGAGAGAGAGAGAGAGAGAGAGAGAGAGAGAGAGAGAGAGAGTGAGAGAGAGAGAGAGAGAGAGAGAGAGAGAGAGAGAGAGAGAGAGAGAGAGAGAGAGAGAGAGAGAGAAGAGAGAGAAGAGAGAGGAGAGAAGAGAGAGAGAGAGAGCTGAGAGAGAGAGGAGAGAGAAAGAGAGAGAGAGAGGAGGAGAGAGAGAGACGAGAGATGAGGAGAGAGAGAGGAGAGAGAGAGGAGAGAGAGAGAGAGGAGAACTTGATTGAGCGAGAACACACTCAGGGCCGGATTATCCTCTAGGCTAGTATAGGCTGCAGCCTGGGGCCCCTCAAGCTTGGGGGCCCCAAACCTGGGGGCCCTGCTAAAAGATTTCCATATATAATTTTTTTTGAAAAATAATATTTTGCCTGGCTGAATAATTCACTGTACTTAAAATAAAATTACAAATAATTTGAGATAAAGGGCCCCTGTTTGAGGCCCTTTATTTGAGATAAAGGGCCCCTGTTTGAGGCCCTTTATTTGAGATAAAGGGCCCCTGTTTGAGGCCTTTATTTGAGATAAAGGGCCCCTGTTTAAGGCCCTTTATTTGAGATAAAGGGCCCCTGTTTGAGGCCCTTTATTTGAGATAAAGGGCCTCTGTTTGAGGCCCTTTATTTGAGATAAAGGGCCTCTGTTTAAGGCCCTTTATTTGAGATAAAGGGCCTCTGTTTGAGGCCCTTTATTTGAGATAAAGGGCCCCTGTTTGAGGCCCTTTATTTGAGATAAAGGGCCCCTGTTTGAGGCCCTTTATTTGAGATAAAGGGCCCCTGTTTGAGGCCCTTTATTTGAGATAAAGGGCCTCTGTTTGAGGCCCTTTATTTGAGATAAAGGGCCCCTGTTTGAGATCAAGGGCCCCTGTTTGAGATCAAGGGCCCCTGTTTGGGGCCCTAGCTGTAAATCACGGGGCCAGGCCATGGGTGTTTAGCATCGTGCTAAACACAGTAAACACTTAGTGGTGAAGGCAGTGTAGAGAGGCTTTTTCAGATCACTTGTTTTGCTAGACAATGTACAAAACATTTGGGTGCGTTAGAGGGTGGCCCCGTCTGAGGGGCCACAATGTAATTAGCCTAGGGGCCCCAAGAGGTCATAATCCGGCCCTGCACACACACCGACAAAAATTAAATCTTTGGCATTATTTCAACCACGACACACACATTTAAGGCAAAAAATAGAGCGAGTGGATTAGAGCGAGCAATAGAGCGAGGGGTCCTACCTTCATCCGGCGGCTGTCTGTTCCGGTCAATCTTCCTCAAATCATCCAGAGTGACGTCATCCGAAGAAAAAAGTCCTCCATGCATCACCTAGAAGCGTTGAAAATATTAGAGTTTTTTGTTCTCACGCCCACAATTGTCAATGGATTTAATATCTGAAAACACCCACAGGTAGCCACAGCCTTCACCCACACCCACACCCACACCCATCACCCCACACCCAGAGACACACCCGCCACACCCAAACACATGACCCCCCACAACCATTCTATACGAGAAATTAATAAACTTCTGAGAGAAATATCCGAAAAAAATTGGTTGGCATTTCTCTTATAACTTCAAAAATAATCTACATATCCTATTAATATTAAGCATAGGCCTAAAGAAACACCTTTACCAATCACAATCAATCAATCCATCCTTGGGGGCATATGCCGGGGGGCGCGTTGCCTCGCCCACCCTACGACGCCACTCCCGGGGGTCACCACGCGCGAGTTCCCATGCAGGCTCCTTTCCCACACCAAGCAGTCCCCATGCAGGCTGCCTTCCCACACCAAGCAGTCCCCATGCAGGCTCCTTTCCCACACCAAGCAGTCCCCATGCAGGCTGCCTTCCCACACCAAGCAGTCCCCATGCAGGCTCCTTTCCCACACCAAGCAGTCCCCATGCAGGCTGCCTTCCCACACCAAGCAGTCCCCATGCAGGCTGCCTTCCCACACCAAGCAGTCCCCATGCAGGCTGCCTTCCCACACCAGCAGTCCCCATGCAGGCTGCCTTCCCACACCAAGCAGTCCCCATGCAGGCTGCCTTTCCCATACCAAGCAGTCCCCATGCAGGCTGCCTTCCCATACCAAGCAGTCCCCATGCATGGTGCCTTCCCATACCAAGCAGTCCCCATGCAGGCTGCCTTCCCATACCAAGCAGTCCCCATGCAGGCTGCCTTCCCACACCAAGCATCCCCTGCAGGCTGCCTTCCCACCCAAGCAGTCCCCATGCAGGCTGCCTTCCCATACCAAGCAGTCCCCATGCAGGCTGCCTTCCCACACCAAGCAGTCCCCATGCAGGCTCCTTTCCCACACCAAGCAGTCCCCATGCAGGCTGCCTTCCCACACCAAGCAGTCCCCATGCAGGCTGCCTTCCCACACCAAGCAGTCCCCATGCAGGCTGCCTTCCCATACCAAGCAGTCCCCATGCAGGCTGCCTTCCCACACCAAGCAGTCCCCATGCAGGCTGCCTTCCCATACCAAGCAGTCCCCATGCAGGCTGCCTTCCCATACCAAGCAGTCCCCATGCAGGCTCCTTTCCCATACCAAGCAGTCCCCATGCAGGCTGCCTTCCCACACCAAGCAGTCCCCATGCAGGCTGCCTTCCCATACCAAGCAGTCCCCATGCAGGCTGCCTTCCCACACCAAGCAGTCCCCATGCAGGCTGCCTTCCCACACCAAGCAGTCATAAGAAACATAAGAAACATAAGAAAATAAGGAAGCTACAAGAGGCCGCGAGGCCTACACGTGGTAGTTCCTGTCACCTAACACTACCTACATCCACCTTTCATCCCCATCCATGAACTTATCCAGCTCCCCTTTAAAGCTCCCTAATGACTCCGCACTAACTACCTGTCTACTGAGACCATGCCAGTCATTCACCACCCTATTTGTGAACCAGTTTTTCCCTATTTCCTTTCTAAATCTACGCCCTTCCAGCTTGAATCCGTGACTTCTTGTTCTACCCTGGTTAAAAGCCGTAAGAACTTTTCCTACCTCTCCTTTATTAAATCCCTTTATCCACTTAAAAACTTCTATCAGATCGCCCCTTACTCTGCATCTCTCGAGTGAGTAACTTTAATAACTTCAATCTCCTCTCATAACTAAAGTTACGCATCCCTTGTATCATTTTGGTCATCCTTCTCTGCACTTTTTCTAACAACACTATATCCATCCTGTAATATGGAGACCAAAACTGAACTGCATAGTCTAGGTGAGGCCTGACTAGAGCCAGATAAAGCTTTAGAATAACTTCCGCACTTCTACTTTTAACACTTCTGGTAATGAATCCTAATACTCTATTAGCTCTATTTCTGGCCTCAATACATTGTTTCCTAGGTCGGAGGTCTGGGCTCACCCTCACTCCAAGATCTTTTTCACCTTCTGATCTTTTCAGCGATACATTGCTTATGGTGTATCTATTACCAGGGTTTTTTCTACCAACATTCATAACGCTACATTTATCAATATTAAATTCCATCTGCCATCTGACTGCCCACTCGTTAAGTTTATCTAAGTCTCCCTGCAATATGTTTACGTCAGACTGTGATCCAATAATCCTACCTAACTTAGTATCATCAGCAAACTTGCTGATATCAATGCTAATCCCACTATCCAAGTCGTTGATGTAAATCAAAAATAGTAATGGGCCCAAAACAGACCCTTGTGGAACTCCACTTGTCCCCATGCAGGCTGCCTTCCCACACCAAGCAGTCCCCATGCAGGCTGCCTTCCCACACCAAGCAGTCCCCATGCAGGCTGCCTTCCCACACCAAGCAGTCCCCATGCAGGCTGCCTTCCCACACCAAGCAGTCCCCATGCAGGCTGCCTTCCACACACCAAGCAGTCCCCATGCAGGCCGCCTTCCCCACCAAGCAGTCCCCATGCAGGCTGCTTCCCACACCAAGCAGTCCCACATGCAGGCTGCCTTCCCACACCAAGCATCCCCATGCAGGCTGCCTGTCCCATACCAAGCAGTCCCATGCATGGTGCCTTCCCATACCAAGCAGTCCCCATGCAGCTCCCTTCCCACACCAAGCAGTCCCATGCCAGGCTGCCTTCCACCCGAAGCAGTCCCCATGCAGGCTGCCTTCCCACACCAGCAGTCCCCATGCAGGCTGCCTTCCCATACCAACAGTCCCCATTCATAGTGCCTCCTCATACCAAGCAGTCCCCATGCAGGCTCCTTTCCATACCAAGCAGTCCCCATGCATGTGCCTTCCCATACCAAGTGCATCCCCATGCATGGTGCCTTCCCACACCAATCATCCCCATGCAGGCTGCTTTCCCACACCAAGCAGTCCCCATGCAGGTCCTTCCCAACACCAAGCAGTCCCCATGCAGGCTGCCTTCCCACACCAAGCAGTCCCCATGCAGGCTGCCTTCCCATACAAGCATGTCCCCATGCATGGTGCCTTCCATACCAAGCAGCCCCATGCAGGCTCCTTTCCATACCAAGCATCCCCATGCATGGTTCCTTCCCATACAAGCAGTCCCCATGCATGGTGCCTTCCACACCAAGCAGTCCCATGCAGGCTGCCTTCCCCACCAAGCGTCCCATGCAGGCTGCCTTTCCACACCAAGCAGTCCCCATGCAGGCTCCTTTCCATACCAAGCAGTCCCATGCATGGTGCCTTCCCACACCAAGCAGTCCCATGCAGGCTCCTTTCCCACACCAAGCAGTCCCCATAGGCTGCCTTCCCATACCAAGACAGTCCACCATGCCAGGCTGCCTTTCCCACACCAAGCAGTCCATGCAGGCTGCCTTCCCACACCAAGCAGTCCCCATGCAGACTGTCCTTCCCACACCAAGCAGTCCCCATGCAGCTCCTTTCCACACCAAGCAGTCCCCATGCAGGCTGCCTTCCCACACCAAGCGATCCCCATGCAGGCTGCTTCCCACACCAAGCAGTCCCCATGCAGGCTGCCTTCCCACACCAAGCAGTCCCCATGCAGGCTCCTTTCCCACACCAAGCATGTCCCCATGCAGGCTGCCTTCCCACACCAAGCAGTCCCCATGCAGGCTCCCTTCCCACACCAAGCAGTCCCCATGCAGGCTCCTTTCCCACACCAAGCAGTCCCCATGCAGGCTGCCTTCCCACACCAAGCAGTCCCCATGCAGGCTCCTTTCCCAACCAAGCAGTCCCCATGCAGGCTGCCTTCCCACACCAAGCAGTCCCCATGCAGGCTGCCTTCCCACACCAAGCAGTCCCCATGCAGGCTGCCTTCCCACACACCAAGCAGTCTCCATGCAGGCTGCCTTCCCATACCAAGCAGTCCCCATGCAGGCTGCCTTCCCACACCAAGCAGTCCCCATGCAGGCTGCCTTCCCACACCAAGCAGTCCCCATGCAGGCTGCCTTCCCACACCAAGCAGTCCCCATGCAGGCTCCTTTCCCATACCAAGCAGTCCCCATGCAGGCTCCTTTCCCACACCAAGCAGTCCCCATGCAGGCTGCCTTCCCACACCAAGCAGTCCCCATGCAGGCTCCCTTCCCACACCAAGCAGTCCCCATGCAGGCTGCCTTCCCACACCAAGCAGTCCCCATGCAGGCTCCTTTCCCACACCAAGCAGTCCCCATGCAGGCTGCCTTCCCACACCAAGCAGTCCCCATGCAGGCTCCTTTCCCACACCAAGCAGTCCCCATGCAGGCTGCCTTCCCACACCAAGCAGTCCCCATGCAGGCTGCCTTCCCACACCAAGCAGCTCTCGACAAGAAGCATCAACTTGCCCCAGCCAGGAGCCTTGTGGGCGCCCCCTTGGCCTCCTCCACGCCGGATTGTCTCTTAAGGTCCCCATCCACGGTACGATTGGTCGTACGATCTGATCCGACAGACCTGATCCGATGGATTTCCTACCACCCACTAACGATCCGACCGCACCTCAAGACCAGTTCAGTTGGTGATAGAAATGGTGGAGAGCGGTTCCCATGATGGGTCTATGCAACGAGGATCCAATTACTTTTGATGGAATCTGATACCCCTCAGTTAACTTAGGAGCGTAAACAACATCTGCGTTCACACCAAATTTCACAGAGGCAATTATTTTCTTAATATATTTCCGGCACACACTTCTCATATAGTTTTTTTTATTTTATTTTACTGTTTCAACATTAGCCTCACTGTCGCTCACTGTCGCTCCTCGAGTTTCTCTGCCAATACTTCATAAGTTGCATTTTTCTTAAATTTATCCATCTACTCTGCTTTTTATTTCCCACAAACATTCAGTTTCTATATAATTGGATGACTTCTGTCCTAAAGTGCTTGTCATTAGAGAAACCATTCATCTTGGTAGTCCTCTCGCGACGCTGTCAGTGGCGAAACTGACGGCTGGCCTCACGACCAGCACACTCACGGTGATCCGGTCTGAACCGGATGATCTGTCGGATCTAAAAACCAAACACTGCTTGGGCGCCATCCGACCAGCTGTCAGTCGGTCGGACAGACCAAAATCACCCCACTCACGATCCAATCTGGTTGGATCCAACCAGATCTGTCCCATGGTCGTACGACCAGATGGCACCGTGGATGGGGCCTTTACAGATACAACCCGGTGGGAAGGATCGGTTTCAGGGTAGCGTGCCACATGCCCATATAGCCCAAGTTGGCGCTGAGGGAGGTGATGTCTGCAGGCCATGAGAGATGTATAGTGTTGTATGCTGTATAAATACACCCCGTGGCTGTCTCTGGGAATATAAAGGGTCCAGGTGCTTGATGGGCCGGGTGGAGGGATTGGCCAGGTGGGCGGCGTGACCCGAGGCTCTGAGTAGAGATAATGAGGCCATGCTGGGTCTGCCTGGGAAGGACACCAAAGGAGGGACAGCCTTGCCTCGCGTCCTCTTCCCGCCCTCAGCCAATCAGACAGCTCTCACTGGGCTGTTACTCTTCTCCCAGTGGGCCAGTCTGCCTGGTGGAGCATCCTGCTGGCCAATCAGAGGGCAAGGATTTCTCT
>JACEEZ010014736.1:90000-100000 GCA_016584305.1 Chionoecetes opilio
AAATTGAGAAAATGTGTGCAAATGTAATATAGGAGAGAGAGGGAGAGAGAGAGGAGAGAGAAGAGAGAGAGAGAGAGAGAGAGAGAGAGAGAGAGAGAGAGAGAGAGAGAGAGAGAGAGAGAGAGAGAGAGAGAGAGAGAGAGTATTCATGTTTTTAAAGCTAACATTGACCCATTGAGACGGGACCACCTGTGTATTAACTCACTGCACACACACACACACACACACACACACACACACAGACAGACAGACAGACAGACAGACAGACAGACAGACAGACAGACAGACAGACAGACAGACAGACAGACACACACACACACACACACACACACACACACACAGGGGAACTCCGTAGTGTAGGGGAAGCACGCTTGGTTCACAACCGAGAAGTCCCGGGTTCGATCCCCGGGCGGAGCGGAAACAGTTGGGTTGTTTCCTTAAAACCCGAGCCCCTGTCCACCCAGCAGTGAATGGGTGTGGGGTGTTAGCCGGGGTTTGTGACCCGCCTCCCGGGGTGGTGGCTTCCCCCAACACTAACCACTAAGCAGGAATGATAAACATGTTGTTATGGAGACGGGGCCACACCAGCGTTGCTCAGGCCCTGCAAAATACTACTACATGAATACACACACACACACATACTACTACCACTACTACTACTACTACTACACTACCACTACTACTACTACTACTACTACTACTACTACTACTACTACTACTACTACCACTACCACTAATACTACTACTACCACTACTACTACTACTACCACTACCACTACTACCACTACTACTACTACTACTACCACTACCACTACTACCACTACTACTACTACTACTACTACCACACAATTCCTTTCATCCTCCTCTTCAAAACGAGACCCAACACGACACATCCCACCACCACTACTACTACCACTATAACTACTACTATAACACCACTACGTACCTCTGGACATAAAGAAGTTACCCGGGTACAGCAACGTGTACCCGAAAAGCACAAAAATGCACTCGACGGAGAAACTTCCGCGATCGACGAAATCTCCGTTGAATAAATAGGGATTTTTCTCCGAAGGGTTTTTGTTGAGCGTAAATATGTTGAGTAAATCGAAGAATTGTCCGTGGATGTCGCCGCACACTGTGAACTTGGCGTCATCCGTCACCGTGATGTCAACTAGCGAGGGTAACTGTTGGAGGTAGCCTTTGATGTCCAGCAGAATCTGTGGGGAGAATTTTTTTATTTGTGGGATCTGTGGGAATTATAATGGAAGCTCGTAAAATCTGTGGGAATATTTGAGGCTCGTAAAAGCTGTGGAATTATAAGGGAGGCTCGTAAAATCTGTGGGAATTATAAGAGAGGCTCGTAAAAGCTGTGGGAATTATAAGGGAGGCTCGTAAAAGCTGTGGGAATTATAAGGGAGGCTCGTAAAAGCTGTGGGAATTATAATGAAGGCTCGTAAAAGCTGTGGGAATTATAATGAAGGCTCGTAAAATCTGTGGGAATTATAATGAAGGCTCGTAAAAATCTGTGGGAATTATAAGGAGGTTCGTAAAATATGTGGGAATATTTGAGGGATCCAATAATCTGTGGGAATAAAAATGGAATAAACACACCCTACACACACACACACCCTCTACACACACACACACACACACACACACACACCCTCTACACACACACACACACACACATACACCCTCTACACACACACACACACATACACCCTCTACACACACACACACACACACATACACCCTCTACACACACACACACACACACACACACATACACCCTCTACACACACACACACACACACACCCTCTACACACACACACACACCACACACACATACACCCTCTACACACACACACACACACACACACACATACACACACACACACCCTCTACACACACACACACCCTCTACACACACACACACACACACACACACACACACACACACACACACACACACCCTCTACACACACACACACACACACACCCTCTACACACACACACACACACACAAACACACACACACACACACACAGCAGTTGAAGTGAGATTAAAGGATCAGTGGATTACTACCTGGCATCATAATTTATCAACAAAATCGTTATGCAGTAACTACAATATATTTAAGCAGATTTATGGTATGGAGGTGTACTTCGTCAAACTACCGAAAAGTATTGGCATCCAGGTAACTAGATTCAGAACAAGCAACAATAGACTACCAGTAAATGTTGGTAGATACACAGGTGTAAACAGAGAAGATCGTCTTTGTAGCAAGTGTATTGCTAATGTTGTAGCAGATGAATTTCATGTCCTATTCGAATGTACTAACGAGGCCATTGTAAGGCTGCGGGATATGTATATCCAGAAATACTACACAATTAGGCCAACGCATTTTAAGTATGTTGCGTTAATGCAAAGTAGCCGTGTGAATGTTTTGAAGAACTTGTCATTATTCATCACATCAGTGTTGAGCATGTTTAGATCAGCTAACAAGTATATCTGATTATTACTTATCTTTATTTATATTTTTCTAGGTGTCACTTAGTTTTGGAAATTGACAATTGGATTCCTCCTAACTTTTAGTTGACGTAGTACTTATCTGTATGTGCATGCATGCACACTTATCTTATTGGCAGCGTTTGAAATGTCCTGCCAAATGTATTGTATCTTGTAGGAGCTGTGCTCCATACTTTATTTATAAAGTCTGAGCAATAATAAATTCTATTCTATTCTATTCTATTCTATTCTATTCTATTCTATTCACACTCTACACACACACACACACACACACACACACACACACACACACACTTGGGGAACTCTGTAGTGTAGGGGAAGCACGCTGGGTTCACAACCGAGAAGTCCCGGGTTCGATCCCCGGGCGGAGGGAAGACAGACGGGCGGTCTTCTTAAAACCCGAGCCCCTGTCCACCCAGCAGTGAATGGGTGTGGGGTGTTAGCCGGGGTTTGTGACCCGCCTCCCGGGGTGGTGGCTTCCCCCAACACTAACCACTAAGCAGGAATGATAAACATGTTGTTATGGAGACGGGGCCACACCAGCGTTGCTCAGGCCCTGCAAAATACTACTACAGGAATACAACTACATGAATACAACTACATGAATACTACTACATGAATACAACTACATGAACAACACATGACAACTACATGATACAACTACATATACAACTACATGAATACAACTACATGAATACAACTACATGAATACTACTACATGAATACAACTACATGAATACTACTACATGAATACAACTACATGAATACAACTACATGAATACAACTACATGAATACAACTACATGAATACAACTACATGAATACAACTACATGAATACAACTACATGAATACAACTACATGAATACTACTACATGAATACAACTACATGAATACAACTACATGAATACAACTACATGAATACAACTACATGAATACAACTACATGAATACAACTACATGAATACAACTACATGAATACAACTACATGAATACAACTACATGAATACAACTACATGAATACACACACACACACACACACACACACACACACACACACACACACACACACACACACACACACACACACACACACAGACACACACCACAGACACACACACACACACACACACACACACAACACACACACACACACACAACACAACAACACACACACACACAACACACACACACACACAGACACACACAACACAGACACACACACACACACAGACACACAGACACACACCACACACACACACAGACACAGACACACACACACACACACACAACACACACACACACACACACACACACACACACACACACTACTACACACACACACACACACACACCACACACACCCACACAAACACACAACACCCACACCAACCACACACCACACACAGACACACACACACACACACAGACACACACACACACACAGACACACACACACACACACACAGACACACACACACACACACACACACACACACTACCTTGTAAGCATAACGCCTGTGTAGTTTCTTCTGGTCCTTGTAATGCTGTATCAAATCTTCCATAAACTTCTGCGTGACTTTGCCCTCCTCCAAACAGGGGCCTTGGTAGTCATCCTCTATAACTGCAATAGTAGTGGTAGTTATAGTAGTGGTAGTAGCAGTGGTGGGATGTGTGTCGTGTCAAAGCTGTCTGTCTGTAGGAAGCCTGTGTCTGGGAGGCGAGATGGAGGGTGAGGTCGTCATCAGTCGGTTCCACAAGTCAGTAGGCGCCGAGCTTTCAGCGAGTGAGGATGTACGGCTCTCATTGCGCCCACCTTTCACCCGCTCTTAACTCTTCGCCATTTAATATTTTGCTCAAAAACTTTTTACATGGAGAATATCAATAGAAGCGGAATTTCATTAGCTTTCCATTGATATATTTCGTCATCTGATAAATGAATTAGAACCATGCATAAATTAGCGTTAACTAAATAAATAACATCATGAAATCGGGTAATTTTCCCCGATTGATGAGGTTATTTATTTAGTTAACGCTAATTTATACATGCTGCTAATTCATTGATCAGAAAACAAAATATATCAATGGAAAGCTAATGAAATTCCGCTTCTATTCATATTCTCCATGTAAAATGTTTTTGAGCAAAATATTAAATGGCGAAGAGTTTAAGTTCATGCATATTTCTTGAAAGTCTCATAATGGCATTTCTTTAGTGTGTTTTACGGATTTTTATTTGATAATATTATAGAACAAACATTTCTGAAGATGCGCTAGATCATTTTATATGACAACATATATAATGGCCTTTACAGGCGTACTGTTATTCCGCTTGACACTTCTTATTCTGATCGCTGTGAAGCTTTAAAGATGCACTTTTTTGATCGCCGCACTAAATATGAATCGCATGTCAACAGACGCTGCGTTTAAGTTAACAGTTCAACTTTACCTGCGCCTAGCTTTCTTTGCAGTGGTTTAGTTAAGGTTTTTACATCTCTTACAGAAAAAAAAAAAAAAAAAACAAAAAAAAAAAAAAAACATAAATAAAAAAAAAAAAAAAAAAAAATGGTGCTGGCTGGAACTCCTGACACAACGCTCCTGGAAACTGATAGGCGTCCTGTGGCTAGGGACGTATGCGTCCCTGGGCTAGAACTGAATTTAGCGTCCCCTGGGCTAGGGATGATAGGCGTACCCGTGTGCTAGGACTTGATAGGCGTCCCTGTGGCTAGGACGTTTAGGTCCCCTGTGGCTAGGACTGATGGCTCCTGTGTTAGGACTGTTTAGCTCCCTGTGGCAGAAATGATAGGCATCCCCTGTGGCTAGAATGAAAGCGTCCACTGTGCTAGGGACTAAATAGGCGTCCCTGTGGCTAGGGATGATAGGCGTCCCTGGGCTGGACTGCTGAGCCCTGTGGCTAGGGACTGATAGGCGTCCCCTGTGGCTAGGGACCTGATAGGCGTCCCCTGTGGCTAGGGACGATAGGCGTCCCCTGTGGCTAGGGACTGATAGGCGTCCCCTGTGGCTAGGGACTGATAGGCGTCCCCTGTGGCTAGGGACTGATAGGCGTCCCCTGTGGCTGGGACTGATAGGCGTCCCCTGTGGCTAGGGACTGATAGGCGTCCCCTGTGGCTAGGGACTGATAGGCGTCCCCTGTGGCTAGGGACTGATAGGCGTCCCCTGTGGCTAGGGACTGATAGGCGTCCCCTGTGGCTAGGGACTGATAGGCGTCCCCTGTGGCTAGGGACTGATAGGCGTCCCCTGTGGCTAGGGACTGATAGGCGTCCCCTGTGGCTAGGGACTGATAGGCGTCCCCTGTGGCTAGGGACTGATAGGCGTCCCCTGTGGCTAGGGACTGATAGGCGTCCCCTGTGGCTAGGGACTGATAGGCGTCCCCTGTGGCTAGGGACTGATAGGCGTCCCCTGTGGCTAGGGACTGATAGGCGTCCCCTGTGGCTAGGGACTGATAGGCGTCCCCTGTGGCTAGGGACTGATAGGCGTCCCCTGTGGCTAGGGACTGATAGGCGTCCCCTGTGGCTAGGGACTGATAGGCGTCCCCTGTGGCTAGGGACTGATATGGCGTCCCCTGTGGCTAGGGACTGATAGGCGTCCCCTGTGGCTAGGGACTGATAGGCGTCCCCTGTGGCTGGGGACTGATAGGCGTCCCCTGTGGCTAGGGACTGATAGGCGTCCCCTGTGGCTAGGGACTGATAGGCGTCCCCTGTGGCTAGGGACTGATAGGCGTCCCCTGTGGCTAGGGACTGATAGGCGTCCCCTGTGGCTAGGGACTGATAGGCGTCCCCTGTGGCTAGGGACTGATAGGCGTCCCCTGTGGCTAGGGACTGATAGGCGTCCCCTGTGGCTAGGGACTGATAGGCGTCCCCTGTGGCTAGGGACTGATAGGCGTCCCCTGTGGCTAAGAAGCGAAGACTGATCTCTAGTTTGCTCCGGGATGGAACACCAGGCTGCAGCAAAGTGTCCTTCTGTATAAGAGGGTGTATCTTCCTCCACAGCTCTTCAAAATGTTCGCCCGTCAGCCTCAAGACTCTCCAGTATGTGGCTGGGTCCCAGGCCAAGAAAGACTCCTTGGCTTTGGCTGGGTCCTCCAATGCCAGGTCCTTCAGGAGACTACCTGAGGCTCCTGACCTGCTTGCTGCCTAGCCACTTTCCTACCCAGACACTTCTTGGTCTGGGCTGTTGTCTCATAACAGAATCACGAATGCTAGCTTGGAGCACCCTTGCACAAAGGACTCCAGTGGCCCGCAGCACACCCTCCTGCCGTGCCGTGACGCCTGGGAGTATGGAGGTAGTAGGGGTTCCTGGGAGTGCCGTGGGGCCATGCTAGGGTGTACATAGTAGTATTGGGCTTTATTTCACGTTAGTATTTTCATGATGAGAATTAAACTGATCTCATAACATGGTGATACAGGTTGAAGTTCCCAAACTCGGCAACCTCGGGACCAGCGCCGAGCCGAGTGATGGAATTTTCCGACTTTTAGAACGTAGATATATTAAGGGGAAAAAAAGCATGAAAATCATTGAAAAACTGAGGTTCCGCCATCCAACTTCTTCAAAAGGTCAATTTTCTCAGAAATAGTTAACACATTGTTCTTCCTTTTCTTTTCCCTTGCCCCAGTAGGTGTTCCTGGACGTTTGGGAGCCATAATACCCATAACAGACCTGTAGAAGTACACAAAATAACAGTGTACACAACTCTACAGTCACAACACCACTGAACAATAACAACAAACAAATCGGCGGGAGAAACCCAGCGGCCTAGTGTGGTGGCACCCAGCGGCCTAGTGTGGTGGCACCCAGCGGCCTAGTGTGGTGGCACCCAGCGGCCGACCCGGCAACTACGCCCAGGGTTTTGGGTGTTCTGCCGGGTTTTGGAGAATCCGGAACCCTAGCCGAGTTTTGGGTGTTGCCGAGTCTTGGGATGCCGAGTTTGGGAACTTCAACCTGTACTACAAGACCACCTGGCACACTGCCTTCATGGGGGGCACTGCGGCCTCGTTGTGAAAGGTCGGGTGGTGAGGTCAAAGGTGTGAGTTGAGTCTGGTAATTACTAGGGAGTGGAGGATCTGTTTAAGGGTTGGGCCAGGCTTACTCAGGTCAAACCCTTTCTACACCTCCACACATACTCTGTCTTCATGTAGTATTGACCTCGTGAGGACCAGTCAAGGCGGGAGTGTTGCAATCCTTGTGTCCTGCTAGGGTGAAAAGTGGTGGTGCATTTGGCTGCAATAAAAAAGCGAATAAAACCTCTGAGCCATCCATCACATGTCACCAGTAAGTTAGGCATTTGTTGTTTTATAAAATTATGTTTCAAACAAACGTGCATGTCTTTGATAGACAAAGACAATGACCCTGTTAGAATAGTGTGATAACTACTGCACCCCTGGGCTGGTAGTTGTGTTACTGATAGTAGTAATAGTGGTGGGGGTGATGGCGGTAGCTGTAGTAGTAGTAGTACAGGTTGAAGTTCCCAAACTCGGCATCCCAAGACTCGGCAACACCCAAAACTCGGCTAGGGTTCCGGATTTTCCAAAACACGGCAGAACACCCAAAACCCTGGGCGTAGTTGCCGGGTCGGCCGCTGGGTGCCACCACACTAGGCCGCTGGGTGCCACCACACTAGGCCGCTGGGTGCCACCACACTAGGCCGCTGGGTGCCACTACACTAGGCCGCTGGGTGCCACCACACTAGGCCGCTGGGTGCCACCACACTAGCGCTGGTGCCACCACACTAGGCGCTGGTGCCACCACACTAGGCCGCTGGGTGCCACCACACTAGGCCGCTGGGTTTCTCCCGCCGATTTGTTTGTTGTTATTGTTCAGTGGTGTTGTGACTGTAGAGTTGTGTACACTGTTATTTTGTGTACTTCTACAGGTCTGTTATGGGTATTATGGCTCCCAAACGTCCAGGAACACCTACTGGGGCAAGGGAAAAGAAAAGGAAGAACAATGTGTTAACTATTTCTGAGAAAATTGACCTTTTGAAGAAGTTGGATGGCGGAACCTCAGTTTTTCAATGATTTTCATGCTTGAATGGGACTGCTCGAATGGGACTGCTCAAATGGGACTGCTCGAATGGGACTGCTCGAATGAGACTGCTCGAATGGGACTGCTCGAATGGGACTGCTCGAATGGGACTGCTCGAATGGGACTGCTCAAATGGGACTGCTCGAAAACGCTAGCGAATTCATAATTTTTACCAGCATCGTGCAAACGGCTTACCGCTTGAGTTTTTATCGGCTTGAAATTCGCCGTGGGAGAGCGATAAGTTGGCGACATAAGAAGCCACCGTCTAGCGTCAAAAGCAACCGGCCTTTAGGTAGGAGAACTGTGTCATCTCGGCGGCCTCGTAAAGACTCCGTGCGTGACGTCATCAATCTCAGGCGCAGGAATGGTGTGGTAGTAGTAGTGGTGGTTGTAGTGGTAGTAGTAGTGGTGTTGGGTCTTGGGGTAGTAGTAGTGGTGGGATGTGTGTCGTGTTGGGCCTCGTTTTGAAGAGGAGGATGAAAGGAATGGTGTGGTAGTAGTAGTGGTGGTTGTAGTGGTAGTAGTAGTGGTGTTGGGTCTTGGGGTAGTAGTAGTGATGGGATGTGTGTCGTGTTGGGTCTCGTTTTGAAGAGGAGGATGAAAGGAATGGTGTGGAAAGGGTTGTGGTAGTGGTGGTAGTAGTAGTAGTGGTAGTTATAGTGGTAGTAGTGGTGGTGGTGGGATGTGTGTCGTGTTGGGTCTCGTTTTGAAGAGGAGGATGAAAGGAATGGTGTGGAAGGGGTTTTGGTAGTGGTAGTAGTAGTGGTACCACCGCACCACCACACCACCACCACCACACCACCACCACACCACCACACCACCAAGACCACCTCGACCCACCACACCAACCACACCACCACACCACACCACGACCACCACCGCACCACCACACCTACACACCCACAACGCACACCACCAACCAACCACCCACACCACCAACACCAGCCAACCACCACCACCCACCCACCCACCACACACCACCACCACTACACCACCACCACACCACCACACAAAACACATTGAATTAAGAGTGTGACAGCACAGTAGGACAGAGCACAAATAAGTCACAATAAGTCACAATAAGTCACAATAAGTCACAAATAAGTCACAATAAGTCACAAATAAGTCACAATAAGTCACAATAAGTCACAATAAGTCACAAATAAGTCACAATAAGTCACAATAAGTCACAATAAGTCACAAATAAGTCACAATAAGTCACAAATAAGTCACAATAAGTCACAATAAGTCACAAATAAGTCACAATAAGTCACAATAAGTCACAATAAGTCACAAATAAGTCACAATTAGTCACAAATAAGTCACAATAAGTCACAAATAAGTCACAATAAGTCACAATAAGTCACAAATAAGTCACAATAAGTCACAATAAGTCACAAATAAGTCACAATAAGTCTCAATAAGTAAACCAGCA
>JACEEZ010014736.1:105000-110000 GCA_016584305.1 Chionoecetes opilio
TCACCAAAACTACAAGAAAATTCCCACAAAATACCCAGAAAACAGTCAATTTCTCACCAAAACTACAAGAAAACCCACAGAAATTCCCACAAAATACCCAGAAAACAAGTCAATTTCCCACCAAAACAACAAGAAAACCCACAGAAAATTCCAAGGTATTTTTACAACAATACCACAGAAGAGCTACCAAGTAACTCAGTCGCCTATCTCAACCGGATTTCGCTAAAAATGTGGCCTGAACGACTCACTACAACGCTCCGTGGAAGCATTCCTTTATTACCCGGGGATAGTAGTAGTAGTAGTAGTAGTAGAGGAGTAGTAGGAGTAGACTAGGATAGTAGTAGTAGTAGTAGTAAAGTAGTAGGAGTAGTAGTAGTATTGGTAAGTAGTAGTAGTAGGGAGTAGGAGTAGTAGTATAGGCGTAAGTTAGAGTAGTAGGAGTAGTAGTATTTAGTTAGTAGTAGTAAGTAGTAGTAGTAGGAGTAGGTAAGTAGAAGTAGTGAGGAGCTAGTAAGGAAGTAAGTAGTAGTAGATAGTAGTAGTAGAGGAGTGAAGGAGTAGTAGTAGTGGAAGGTAGTGTAATAGTAGTAGTAGGAGTAGTTAGAGTAGTAGTAGTAGTGGAGGAGTAGTAGTATTAAGTAGTGAGTAGAGTAGGGGAGATAGGAGTAGTAGTAGTAGTAGTAAGTAGTAGTATCAGGGAGTAAGTAGGAAAGTATAGTAGTAGTAGGAGTAAGTAGTGAGTATTTAGTTAGTAGGAGTAGTAGGAGTAGTGAGGAGTAGAGTAGATATTAGTAGAGTAGTTAAGGTAGTAGTAGTAGTGAGAGTAGTAGTATGTAGAGGTAAGGTAGTGATATATAGTAAGTCTCTGTAGTAGATATTAGTAGGTAGTATGAGGAGTAGTAGTAGTAGTGTGAGTAGGTATAGTAGTAGAGTAGTAGGAGTAGGAGTATATTTATAGTAGTGGGGTAGTTAGGGTAGTAGGAGTGAGTAGGGGAGGTAGGGAGTAGGAGTAGAGTAGTAGTAGTGTAAGTAGGGTGACGAGTAGTGAGCGGAGGGAGTAGGAGTAGGGTAGTGGGGTAGTAGTAGTTTAGGAGGTAGGAGTAGTAGTAGTAGTCGTAGTAGTAGTATGAGGAGTAGTAGGAGTAGAGTAGTAAGTAGTAGTATAGTATGTAGGAGGAGTAGTGGTAGGAGTAGGAGTATAGGTGTAGCAGGTAGGAAGTAGGAGTAGTAGGAGTAGGAGTGGAGTAGTAGTAGTAGTAGTAGTAGGTAGTTAGTAGAGTAGTAGTAGTAGTGAGGTTAGTGATAAGTAAGGAGTGGGAGTAGTAGTAGTATAGGGAGTAGGAGTATAGTATAGTGTATAGTAGTTAGTAGATAGTAGGAGTAGGAGTAGGAGTAGTAGTAGTGAGTAGCTATAGTAGTAGTAGTAGTAAGTAGAGTAGTAGGAGTAGGGAGTAGTAGTAGTGTATTAGTACTAGTATTTAGGAGTAGGTTTTAGTGAGTAGGAGTAGGTAGTAGTAGTGAGTAGTAGTAGAGTAGTAGTAGTATTCACATAGTAGGTAGAGTAGTCGGAGTAGGAGTAGTAGTAGTTAAGTAGTAGAGTAGGAGTAGGGAGTAGGAAGTAGTAGTAAGTAGTTGAGTAGTAGTAGTAGTATGTTAGAAGTAATTAGGAGTAGTAGTAGTAGTAGTAGTATCGTAGTATATAGTAGGAGTAGTACGGAGATATATTAGTACGTATAGTAGTGAGTAGTAGTAGTAGGTAGTAGTAGTAGTAAGGAGTATAGTAGTAATAGTAGTAGTAGTATAGGAGTATTGGTAGTAGTAGAGGTAGTATAGTATTAGTAGGCAGTTAGTCAGTAGTAGGAGTATAGTAGTAGTAGTCCGTGGAGCACAACGCGGCGGCGTGGCTGGGGACGCAGCGATCCCAACTCCTTGTCTGAACTGTGACGCCGCATCACCGCTACAGAACAGGGGAGAAGGACGAAACCCACTGGATCAGGCAGCGGATCAGTCCCTTCGCGCAATAGTGCGGGGAACGCCGCCGCGCCATCACGGTGCCCATTTGACGAAAGCCACATCACTGATCATTAACATTGTTAAAAAACCTATATATCATTATGCCGCTCGCCTCTCTGAGGCTCTCAATAACATAGCTTTTTCATTTTCGGTTAGGTTAGCGCCACAGTCATTGGCAGTCTACCGTCGGGGCGCTATTTTCTTGCGATCCTAACGCGCTCCTACGAGCCGTTAACCATCGCACTCCCTTATATGATGGGAGGCTGTATTAATAAAAAAAAAAAAAAAAAAAAAAAAAAAAAAATTGGAGTAGTAGTAGTAGTAGTAGTAGTAGGAGGAGTAGTAGTATAGTAGTAGTAGTAGTAGTAGTAGTAGTAGTAGTAGTGTGTAGTAGTTAGTAGGAGTAGTAGTCAGTAGTAGTAGTATAGTATAGTAGTAGGAGTAGTATAGTAGTAGTAGGAGTAGGCGTGAGTAGTAGTAGTAGTAGTAGTAGTAAGTGGAGTAGAGTAGTATGTAGTAGTAGTAGTAGTAGTAGGAGTAGGAGTAGTAGTAGTAGTAGTAGTAGTAGTAGTAGTAGTAGGAGTAGTAGTAGTAGTAGTAGTTTGGAGTAGTAGTGTGTAGTCGTAGTGTAGTAGTAGTGTAGTAGTAGTTAGTGAGTAGCGTAGTAGCGTAGTAGGAGTATGTAGTAGTAGGAGTAGTAGGAGTAGTGTACGTCAGTGTGTAGTTGTGAGTCAGGAGTAGGAGTGGGTAGTAGTCGTGTAGTCGTAGTAGTAGTAAGTGTAGACTCTAACCAGTTCCAAGATGACGTAACAGTTCCAAGATGACGCAACAGTTCCAAGATGACGTAACAGTTCCAAGATAACGCAACAGTTCCAAGATGACGCAACAATTCCAAGATGACGCAACAGTTCCAAGATGACGTAACAGTTCCAAGATGATGTAACAGTTCCAAGATGATGCAACAGTTCCAAGATGATGCAACAGTTCCAAGATGATACAACAGTTCCAAGATGATGCAACAGTTCCAAGATGATGTAACAGTTCCAAGTAGTAAGTTAAGTGAGTACTAGTGTAGTAGTATAGTATAGTAGTAGTAGTAGTATAGTATAGTAGTAGTTAGTAGTAGCAGTAGTAGTAGTAGTAGTAGTAGTGTAGTAGTAGTAGTAGTAGTAGTAGTAGTAGTATGTAGTAGTAGTATTTAGTAGTAGTAGTAGTAGTATTAGTAGTAGTAGTAGTAGTTAGTAGTAGTAGTAGTAGTAGTAGTAGTAGTAGTAGTAGTAGCAGCAGTAGTCGTATTAGTAGTAGTAGTAGTAAGTAGTAGTAGTAGTAGTAGTAGAGTAGTAGTAGTAGTTAGTAGTAGTAGTAGTAGTAGTAGTAGCAGTAGTAGTAGTAGTCAGTAGTAGTAATAGTAGTAATAGTAGTAGTAGTATATAGTAGTAGTAGCAGTAGTAGTAGTAGCAGTAGTAGTAGTAGTAGTAGTAGCAGTAGTAGTAGTAGTAGTAGTAGTAGTAGCAGTAGCAGGTAGTAGTAGTAGTAGTAGTAGTAGTAGTAGTAGTAGTAGTAGTAGTAGTAGTAGTAGTAGTAGTAGTAGTAGTAGTAGTAGTAGTAGTAGTAGCAGTAGTAGTAGTAGTAGTAGTAGTAGTAGTAGTAGTAGTAGTAGTAGTATAGTAGTGATATAATTACTATCTGCTATCATCATCATTACTATTATCATCACTATTATTATTACTATTATTATCATTATTACTACTATTATCATTGCGTCCGTGTAGCTGCCCTGCAGTTATAACAGTCGCCCTTCCCTTCACGGATTCATTCAATGTCTCTTTCCCCCAGTTTTCTTTTAATTAATGCGTGTAATATTGTTTTCTCTCTCTCTCTCTCTCTCTCTTCTCTCTCTCTCTCTCTCTACTCTCTCTCCTCCCCTCTCTCTCTCCTCTTTTCTAACTCTCCTCCTCTCTCTCCTCTCTCCTCCTCTCTCTCTCTCCTTCTCTCTCTCTCTCTCTCATATCCATTGCCTCTTTATTCTAACTCTCTCTAACATGCTCTCTCTCTCTCTCTCTCTCTCTCTCTCTCTTCTCTCTCTCCTCTCTCTCTCCTCTCTTCTCATGTCTCTTTTCCTCTCTCTCTCTCTCTCATATCCATTCCTCTTTATTCTCTCTCTCTAACTGCTCTCTCTCTCTCTCTCTCTCTCTCTCTCTCTCTCTCTCTCTCTCTCTCTAACTCCTTCACTCTAGTTTCCTTTATTCTCTCGCTCAACTTTTTTTTATTGTTGTTTATCTAACTCTCTCTCTCTCTCTCTCCTCTCTCTCTCTCGTCTCTCTCTCTTCTATTTTCACCACCACCATCTCTAAATAACTTTCATTATATCACTTATTCGACAAACCTGTATTGAATTTTTGCGAGGTTATTCCATTGCCAAGTTCCTTTTTTTGTTTTCTTCTGTTACTTTCTCTCTTAGATTCTTCCCTCTCCTGCTGTCTACTTTCCATACTTTTGTTAACACACAAAATAAACTGAATAAAAAAAGTTTAATTTTTCCAAAATTATCGCTATTACAAACTTACGTATATGTGAAATAATTGCATTAAGGAAGGAATTCCATGTATCCTTCTCCTGGTTAAAATGATGCCTGTGTTTACCTGATACTATGATTAACTATGATCAAATACAACTGACATTAAGAAGAAGTGTAGTACTTCTCCTGGTTAAAATGATGCCTGTGTTTACCTGATACTATGATTAACTATGATCAAATACAACTGACATTAAGAAGAAGTGTAGTACTTCTCCTGGTTAAAATGATGCCTGTGTTTACCTGATACTATGGTTAACTATGATGAAATACAACTGACATTAAGAAGAAGTGTAGTATTCCCTTCTCCTGGTTAAAATGATGCCTGTGTTTACCTGATACTATGGTTAACTATGATAAAATACAACTGACATTAAGAAGAAGTGTAGTATTCCCTTCTCCTGGTTAAAAT
>JACEEZ010014736.1:120000-122500 GCA_016584305.1 Chionoecetes opilio
ATCACTACTTAACTATACCCATCTCTCTCCCGCTCTAGGCATACCCTTCGCCCTTATGGAAGCTCTACCCCCTATTCTACACACTACTTAACTATACCCATCTCTCTCCCGCTCTAGGCATGCCCTTCGCCCTTATGGAAGCTCTACCCCCTATCCTACACACTACTTAA
The DNA here is from genome assembly GCA_016584305.1 of Chionoecetes opilio. Classification (NCBI taxonomy): domain Eukaryota; kingdom Metazoa; phylum Arthropoda; class Malacostraca; order Decapoda; family Majidae; genus Chionoecetes; species Chionoecetes opilio. The sequence continues at coordinate 120,171 of JACEEZ010014736.1, forward strand.
CTATACCTATCTCTCTCCCGCTCTAGCCATGCCCTTCGCCCTTATGGAAGCTCTACCCCCTATCCTACACACTACTTAACTATACCCATCTCCCTCCCGCTCTAGCCATGCCCTTCGCCCTTATGGAAGCTCTACCCCCTATTCTACACACTACTTAACTATACCCATCTCTCTCCCACTCTAGCCATGCCCTTCGCCCTCATGGAAGCTCTACCCACTATTCTACACACTACTTAACTATACCCATCTCTCTCCCGCTCTAGGCATACCCTTCGCTTTTATGGAAATTCTACCCACTATTCTACACATACTTAACTACACCCATCTCTCTCCCGCTCTAGGCATGCGCTTCGTCCTTATGGAAACTCTACCCCCTATTCTATCACTACTTAACTATACCCATCTCTCTCCCGCTCTAGGCATGCCCTTCGCCCTTATGGAAGCTCTACCCCCTATTCTACACATACTTAACTATACCCATCTCTCTCCCGCTCTAGCCATGCGCTTCGCCCTTATGGAAGCTAAACTGGCCCTCGCTAAGGTCCTCCTCAGCTTCGAGCTTCACTGTGTCGCGGGGGAAGAGGAGTTGCAGATGGATCCCACCCCGGGGCTCCTACGCTGTGCGCCGGACACCAGGATTGTCTTCACGCCCATAGCCTGAAGGGGTGGGCGTGGGAGTGGGTGTGGGTGGGTGGGGTGAGGGTGTGAGCGTTTTTTTCTTTTTTCGAGCTCTCTATTTGGGATTAGTTAAATATAAGGTGTGTGTGTGTGTGTGTGTGTGTGTGTGTGTGTGTGTGGTGTGTGTGTGTGTGTGTGTGTGTGTGTGTGTGTGGTGTGTGTGTGTGTGTGTGTGTGTGTGTGTGTGTGTGTGTGTGTGTGTGTGTGTGTGTGGGATAGAGAGAGTGTTAGAGAGAGAGAGTTAGACAGAGAGGGAGAGAGGGAGGGTTAGAGAGAGAGAGAGAGAGAGAGAGAGAGAGAGAGAGAGAGAGAGAGAGAGAGAGAGAGAGAGAGAGAGAGAGAGAGAGAGAGAGAGAGAGAGAAGTGTTAGAGTAGAGAAAATGTTAGAGATTGGGAGTTGGAAAGAAAGAGAGAGAGAGAGAGAGAGAGAGAGAGAGAGAGAGAGAGAGAGAGAGAGAGAGAGAGAGAGAGAGAGAGAGAGAGAGAGAGAGAGAGAGAGAGAGAGAGAGAGAGAGAGAGAGAGAGAGAGAGAGAGAGAGAGAGAGAGAGAGAGAATTCTTTGCACCTAAACAAACAAGCAGAGAAAAAAACTTAAGCTCGTAATCCAATGATCAAAAATCTATCAAAGAAATTACAAAACAGAATAAAATAATAAAATAAAAACGCCGGCACATCGCACATCAGGTAAAGTTTCCCGCTATTATTTCTGTAACACGAGTGGAAATAAACCTGACGCCGGAAATAAAATAAAAAAATCGAGAAATAAAACCAAATAAAAAAAAAAAAAACGACTTGAACTTGAAGAAAAAAAAACTTGCTAAAATACGTTTCTCGATTTAAGAAAAAAAAAAAAAAAAAAAAAAAAAAAAGTAGGCTATGTAAATAATGTAGAATTGAAAGCCAACCAATTTTTTTTTCTTATATATAATTATGTAACTTTATGTCAAAAAAAATAATTATTAGAAAAGTAGTTAAATATTTCAGTCTCCTTTTTACGATATTATGTAAGAAGAATATTAGTGAGTTCCTAACCCCTTGAGGCCCAGAACGTAATTTCCATTGTAATTTGGGTACCATTAGACGATTTTTAGTGACTACAGTAAAACCTCTCCTATTCGGACTAATTGGGCCAAGGAGTGGTCCGAGTACTGCAAGGATCCGAATAATGGGGGGATATGTAAAAAAAAAAAAAAAAAAAAAAAAATTCTAGGTGTATTATATATATAGATAGTTAGGAAATTTCGACCACTGAAAAAAAAAAAAAAAAAAAAAAAATTCTAAGTGTAAAATAGCTAGGAAATTTCGACCCCTAAAAAAAAAAAAAAAAAAAAAAAAAAAAAAAGAGGTCCAAATAATGTCAAAGTCTGAATAATGAGTGTCCGAATACGTGAGGTTTTACTGTATAAGCAATATTTTATAGCTATGACCTGTTTAGTAGCCTTGTCCTCTAGTTAATTTGGTATACTCAGGGACTTTTCGTAATGTTATGGCTCACAACAGACAACTTTTTATATAGCCAAGGAAAGATCTGGGCGTGAAGGCTTAATATTAATGTCAATGATTATGGAAAAAAAATTTAATGATAATAGTAATAACAGTAAAAGAAAATAATGATGCAATGAATATATAAAATGTCGCTATAGACTTTTTAG
>JACEEZ010014736.1:127500-130000 GCA_016584305.1 Chionoecetes opilio
AGAGAGAGAAAAAGACTTAAGAAGCAAATTAAAAGTCGACGAAACAAAACGAAACAAAATAACATCAGGTATTTACGCTTGGCATCCCGGCCGCCCATTGGACAGTCAGGAGGCAGAGTGGACCAATCAGCAGCCAGGAGGGGAGGAGGGCGAGGCCATTGTCTGCCGCGGGGGAGTCCTGGTCACTGGTTTCTTTCTGCCCGTTATGAAGAGCAGCGCGTTTTTCCCCTGCAATACATAGATAGATAGATAAATAGATAGATAGATAGATAGATAGATAGATAATAAAAATAAAATTTGTAATAACAATATAATTCATTAAATAATACTAACAATAATAATAGAAATAATAATAACAAAAACAACAATAATAATGATGGTAATGATGGTAGCTAATGATAATAATAATAATAGTAACATTATAATATAGCATAAAAGACTACATAGTAAGTTAAACATGGCACGACGTTACCGCAGAGTTTCTTAGTATAATTCACTGTCTCATAATTCATACTTACCTGGCACAGGAAGCAATTTTCTCCTCAATCACTCTGTCAAGGGAGATGGAGAGAGAGAGAGAGAGAGAGAGAGAGAGAGAGAGAGAGAGAGAGAGAGAGAGAGAGAGAGAGAGAGAGAGAGAGAGAAGAGGAGAGAGAGAGAGAGAGAGAGAGAGGAGAGAGAGAGAGAGAGAGAGGAGAGAGAGAGAGAGAGAGAGAGAGAGAGAGAGACATGGTATCTAGTATCTAGTATCCAATTGATAAAGAAGAATATACTATAAATAAATACAGTAGAAAATCACAGGAAAGAGGAAAGAGAGAATATATTTTATGTGTATTAATTTATACCAGATAATGACTATACTTTTTTCATATTATTTGTATAAGTATTGTTATGAATAAGATGTCGATGAGTAGAATAAGATGAATACGATTGTTATGAATAAGATGTAAGAATATGAATACAGCTACAGATAGTCCTTGGCGTCCTAGCCGGGTCTTTAGCCCATGAAGTTCTTGTTGCCAATGTATTAAATTAAAAAAAAAAAAAAAAGGAAAAGGAAAGAAGAAAGAGGAAGAAAGAGGAAGAGGAAGAGGAAGAAAGAGAAAGAGGAAGAGGAAGAAAGAGAAAGAGAAAGAGGAAGAAGAGAAAAGGAGGAAATGAAGAAAAAGACAACAAAAAGTAGCTACATGAAATTATGATGATAAAAAGTAGGTGGCTTATGGAAAAAAATGAAGAGAAAAAAAGGAAGAGGAAGAGGAAGAGGAAGAAGAAGAGGAAGAGGAGAAAGACAAAAAAAAGTAGCTACATGAAATATGATGATGAAAAGTAGGTGGCAAAGGGAAAAAAATAATAAAATGAAGAGGAAGAAAAGGAAGAGGAAGAGGAAGAGGAAGAAGAGAAAAGGAGAAAATGAAGAAAAAGACAAAAAAAAAGTAGCTACATGAAATAATGATGATGAAAAATAGATGGCAAAGGGGAAAAAATAATAAAATGAAGGGGAAAGAAGGAAGAGGAAGAGGAAGATGAAGAGGAAGAGGAAGGAAGAAGAAGGAAGGAAAAAGACACCAACAAAAAGTAGCTACACGAAACATGAAGTTGAAAAATAGATGGTAAACGGAATTCTTTTTAAATGAAGAGGTAAAAAGAGGAAGAGGAAGAGGAGGAGGAAGGTTCTAGTATCCAATAAAGTCTCTTGAACCAATATAATACTCTTTATACACACTTTTAAGAGAGGAAGAGGAGATGACGGGAGGAAATATTAAAACCTACATAAGAGGAAGAGTTTTTTGACCAAGAGTAGGACAGGAGGCAGGAAGCGAGACGTCAAGAGGACAATATTGAAACGTGGAGGAAAAATGTTATGGAAAAAGGGAGAGGAAAAAAGAGGAAATAAAAAAGAAAGAAAGAGTAAAAAAATAGGAAAATAGATAAAGGAAAAAATGAAAGAAGGAAAGAAGAGAAGGAAAGAAGAGGAGGATAGAAGAAAGAAGGAAAGAAGGAAAGAAGAGGAGGATAGAATAAAGAGAAGGAAATAGGGGAGAAAAGAATGAAATAGAGAGAAGGAAAGAGGGAATAAAGGAAAAGGAAATAAGGAAAGAAGGAAAGAAGAGGAGAATAGAATAAAGAAAGAAAGAAGAAAAACTGGAGAATAGATAGAAGGAAGAAAGAAAGAGGGAATACAGAATAGAATATAATAGAAAGAAGGAAAGAAGGAAAGAAGGAAAAAGCAGGAGAATAGAATAGAAGGAAAGAAGGAAAGGAAATAAAGAGGAAATAGGAAAGAAGGAAAGAAGGAAAAAGTATACAAAAGAATGAAAAAGAAGGAAACAAGGAAATAGGGAAAATAGCGGAAATGAAAAAGAAGGAAAGAAAAGCGTAAATAAAGACGAAATGGAATAGAAGAAAGAAGGAAAAAAGGAAAAAAGAGGAAAATAGAATAAAAGAAAGAAGGAAAAAAGAGGATAAAATAATAAAAGAAAGAAGGAAAGAAGGAAAATAC
>JACEEZ010014737.1:0-27122 GCA_016584305.1 Chionoecetes opilio
ACGGAATGCAGGGGGGTTTTGACCCCTTTCCTTACATAAGATACATGAAAAGTAAAGCAAAAAAAAACAAAATTTAAATATAAATAAATATTTAAAAAAAACAAAATAAAAAAGAAAAAGAGTCAAAAAAAAACAATAATAAGAATAAAAACCTATAACTTTTTGAAAAGGGCCAGCCCTCTCAAAAAAGGAGGGATTCTGCCCCCGGAGAGAAAACCTCCTCCCAATGCCAGGAGAGACGGTAAGCACCGTCCGCCCCGACAGGGGGAAAAAAATTGCACACGGAGGTCCCCAAACTAGGACACCGACCAGCAAGTGCCGCACAGTTAAGGGGGCCAAACAATCATAAAGTAAGGAGGGGGGCCCCCCCCATGGGGAAACCCATGAGTATATAGAGTGGACCAATAGCAATCGTCCAAAGGCAGTCCCCATTCCCGGGTGGACCGCTGAGCTCCGCCTCGATATTTTTGGCGGATGGTGCGCAGTTTTTTTGCCCATAGTATCCCAACGTTCCGCCAACTTTTGTGAAGCTAGGGATGCCGAGCGTAGGTCCGTAGCCGGCACTGAAAAAAGTGAAGAGCTGGTTTTTTAGCTGAGCTTTTTCCCAAGCATCAGCTTCATCATTCCCGGGGAAAAACCCCTACGGGCCCGGTACCAACAGAAGCTGCCGCCCCGGCCTCCCCTCTTGGCAGATAAAGCCATTCCAGTATGGCATGACCAGCGGATGGGGAAGTTAAAAACATAGTGTTTGAAGGACTATAGAATCACAAAAAAATTGAAAAAGGGAAATCCGGAAGGTAAAAATGCCATGAGAGCTTTAAAAAAGCATTTATTTCAGCCGTAAAAACAGATGAAACATTTGGAAGGGCCTTTTGTTAAACGAGGATTACGACACCGATCCAACCCCTTGTCTTTTTTGGGAACCATCAAAAGACAGGGACAAATCTGATGTGTGCAAAAATGGTCTAAAAAAAAGGGCCGCTCGCCTGAGGAGGTAAAGACCCTTTGAGGCGGAAAGGGTTTGCAGAAGGACACTTTGGAGAAGCCATGGACCGATGTCGTAGGGCCCATGCGGGCAGATCCGTAAAGCAGGGAAGGGTAGGTCTCCAAAAAAGCTGTCAACGGGAAAACCCAAAGGGGGTTTTGGGAATTCTTCGCCCATGGTAAAATTTTCGACCCGAATACAAAAACAGCACGGCAAGCAATTGAGCAGGGAGGCATACAACATCTTAAATGAGGGGCTGGCGTTGAAGATTAAAGGGGGGGACACCCGCATCACCCAAAAGACTTTGGGGGGGAGATGACCTGAACCCGCCCGTTTCCCGGGAGCTTTTTTAATGCGGCAGACGCAGGAGAAAGCAGACAGAGACAAAACACAGAGAAAGAGAGGGAGCGTTAGCCTTGCGCTCCTATCACTCACACCTTCCTGGGGTGTCTGTGGTACCCCCACACCTGGGGTGGTGGAGTACCTTTGTCCACTCCATAACTGTTCCCGGCTCTGTCTATTACATTAGTTTCATTTGGCCGTTACTTAACGAACAGCGTGACATTGTATTACTGTCTAAACCTTCACAAGTGTACAGATATCTACAATATATATATTTTGTAGTAATATTGTCTTACTCGAATCCTTTTGCACTAAGAAATACTTATAAATTACGTAAGAACGCTCGACCACGTTAGCCCATACCATACCACTTTATTGATGTGTACATCTGGGCAACGAAGCAAGTTACCAGCCCGTCAAGAGGCGTCATCCGGCAATCACCCCTTTACAGTTAGTCACCAGTATCAACATGGAGTGAACCGTTCCCGTACAAACAAAAAAAAAAAAAAAAAAAAAAATACCATAATAGAAGGGTAACATAATGGTGAAATAGCGGTGGAATGAGATAACATTACATCACGCATAGTGTTTGCGTTACAAGACAGAATGGTAATGTTCGTAACATAAAAAAGACGACAACGGTGGTATGTGGGCCAACATCAACTTGTAATATCAGTTACGTGCCTTAAGTGAATACTGGCGAGTACATACTAATTAATACACGTGAAGAAGGGTGGAATATACCATGAGCAAGTGAACAATTAAACAAAGGACTCTTGAAGAGAGACAGCGAGAGAATAAGAGAGTGAGAAGATGCTCAATCATGCTGTGTCAAACCTGACCTCGCGGAAGCGAGTCAGAAAGCCTCTTGCAATTGTATCAGTCACTGGCTCCATCCACCACAAATTCTTTATATAGACAGGAGAAAAGATTCTTTTGCATTAATTGCTCTGGACTACAGATTTTTTTTCAAGAGGACGAACGAGGACGAGGACGCGTGTGAAGAAGAGGTTGATCAAGAGGACGAGGACAAGACGTACAAGTTTTTATCATGGCACGACGGAGGACAAGATTTGACTTGTTAGCATGGAGATAAGACAAGAGGACAACTAGCCTACTCATTATTTCCAATACTTCCCATTCAGCAACTCATTGTCATCACCTCACAGCCTTACAGTCCAGCCAGCAGCCACTCAGCCGCCTCACAACGCCTCTCAGCCATCCAGCCAGTCAGCCAGACAGCCAGCGGGCCCGCCGAAGTGTCTACTCATCATTCCCTTACATCTGTACAACGCCCTTGAGAAACCTCCTTCTGATTCAGCGGTACGGAAAAACTTGCCTGTGCTGACTCTACACAATGTTAGTGAGTATACAACATCTAGCTGACCTTACAAGAACATACTTTAGAAACGCCACTCGTTACATAAATACACTTAGTGGTGATATATGTTTTTCACATTGTTTTTGCTTCAATACCATGTGAAAGAATTTCAAGTAATTAATTTGTTTAGTTATTTTTCTATAGATGTTTTAAATATGCTTACGCTACAATATTTCATAATTTTTTGGTAATTCTTAATAATTTGTTAGCTTCCCCTTATATGTAATATATTATTCAATTCTCCTTCTTGATTGCCTAAAAGCCAGGAGATGGGAATATAATAGTTACTTAATTAAATTTTACCTATGAATTTTATGACTCTTAAACAAAAGTTAGAAATGTGAGTGAATTATTTGCTAGTATGGTATAAGTATAGCGATGTACTCCTAGTCTCTGATGAAGCAGGAATGACAGTACAAGGGAAGTTAACCTTTTGTTGGAATTAACTCTTGGAATGAGGATAACTGTAATCACCTCCGAGTACCTCCGTTTGTACATAAATTAACCTTACTGGCACCTCAGATAATCTCCTCTACTACTCGAAGTCTATTTCTACACATCCGTTGCAGGTAGGTTATTTTTGCCCCTCGAAGACTCTTCCCTCATGCCACTAGTGCTATTTTAGCCAAGTTTATCTGCAGGAAATATTTTTGTCTATGTAAGGATATTATAAACACAAAAACTATTAATTTAGCATGCCAAGTGCTACAGGCCCTCGTGTCAAAAGAGATTTAATTACTTGCCCTTGGCACTCTTATGCACATTTTCTTGTTTAGAATACTATTCTAGCTGAGGCGCTCTATCACTTCTTAGAGAATGATTAAATAATACATTACTCTCTGATATGCAATGAAATCACATACATGCATATCTTAACGGAAAAATTTATATTACAGACCCGGAGTCTATATTTTATTAGCTGAGCAGCTGTACTCCGTAAATAATAGTTTTAATGTGTGATAATTTTTAGTACCGACCCGGAGTCAGATTTTATTTAGCATTTCAAGCCGTATCTACTCTCTTAAGTTTTAAAAAAGCAGGTCTAAAATATAAATAATAAATAAATACTGCCAGTTGCTATTACTCACGTTCTCAAAGCCACTGCCGTGTTTTATCTTGCACTCCACACTTCCAGTGTGTATTAAGTGACTACGCGGTAGAGTTTTGCAAACGCAACTTCTATATTGCAGGGAATATTAACACATCTAACAGAACTTTGATTTCATTTTTATTCAATAACTCAGTTTAGATTCTGTTGTAAAGTTTTTACCAGTTTATTGATGACCTTACGTGTCTTGCCCCTTATATACTTACTCTGTTATACCAAACATTCCTCTTGTGCTATGGTTGTCATGTAAACCTCACCTTGTATAGGTATTTGTAAGGATTGGCAACACTGATAATCGGTATAGATACACAACGATGTGACACCATTAGGTTACAGGTCTTTATACAATGCGAGGACGCATTGTTATAAGGGGAGAGCGATATTAGCGTACTGGTTTATATATTTATGTGTTAATCTATACTAAGACAGGATGTCCGAGTGTCTGAGTGGTCTTGTAGCGGATGCTGAGTGCTGGACACCTTTTCCTGAGGTAGACACCTCGCCCATGGTTACGACTGCACGCAAAAGTTGTGTGTGTGTTCATCTCAGCGCCTCTGCCAAAGATGATGACGCTTACGAGTGCAACAGGCCTGAGAGACATATCCACCGAACCTGCCAGTTCCGGCGCTTTCCTTATATGCGGCAGAACCGAGCGAGAGAAGACAGACAGAGACAAAACACAGAGAACGAGAGGAACGCGTTAGCCTTGCGCTCCTACTCCCTCACACCTTCCTGGGTGGTCTGTGTGTACCCACACTGGGGGTGGTGGAGTACCTTGTCACGTCCCATAACTGTTTCCCGGCTCTGTTATTAGACATTAGTTCATTGGCACGTTACTTAACGAACAGCGTGACATTATTAATGTATAAACCTTCACAAGTGTATCATATATATACATATATATATTTTGTAGTATCATTTTGTCTTATTCGAATCCTTGGCACTAAGAATACTTATAAATTAACGTAAGAACCGGGCTCGACCAGTTAAGCCCATACATACCACTTATTGATGTGTAACCTCTTGGCAACGAAGCAGTTACCAGCCCGTCAAAGGGCGTCATCCGGCCATCACCCTTTACAAGTTAGTCAACCAGTATCAACCATGGATGAACCCGTTACCCGTAGAATAACCATACTAGAATGGTAAATAATTGGGAAATAGCGGTGGAATGAGATAACTTACATCACGCAGAGTGTTGCGTTACAAGACAGAATCCACCATAAAATAACCTACTAAGAGGGTAACTAGAATGGGTAACTTCCCCTTCTTTCCTACTTCTTTGCCAACCTTGGACACCGTGTAGATGCACAGATCGTACTTATATAAGCCCTCCAAGAGGTAGTGACGAGCCTCTTTCAACCCGTCGGTATCTAGCTCTTGATCTGTGAAAAATATTTGTAGGTCATGTTGTGGAAACATTTGGAATTTCTAGTGGAAAATGAAATTTTTCATACGAACTTCAAGAGTAGTGATTATTTTGAAGACCACGTGGATTGGGCGGCCGTTTAGACGCAGCCGTAGACCATGCTCCTTTTTTTTCAACATGAAATGTTGGACACTGTTTCGATAATGCTGTAGAAGGAATGGCGAAAACAAACAATGCAATTGAGGGTGGCACAACAGTTTTTGCACATCAATAATGCTCGTCCCATCCGTCTCTGTGGAAGTTTATAGATGGACTTAAAGAGACACAAAGTTTACAAGAATTGCGAATAGAACAACATGTGGAGGAGTGAGTACAGCTGGGGGCAGAAAACCAGTACGTGACTGTGCAATGGCGATTAAAGAATATTGGTTCCTCATTGAGGGGGGGCAACCCTCCTCACTGTGATGATTGTTTGGTCCCCTTAACTGTGGCGGCACTTGCTGGTCGCGTGTCCTATTCTTGGGTACCTACTGAGCAATTTTGTCCCCGTTCGCGGGGTCGGACGGTGCTACCGTCTCTCCCTGGCATTGGGAGAGAGGTGTTTCTCTCCGGGACATGGAAGTCCTACCTTTATTTGAGAAGGCTGGCCTTCTCACAAGTTATGATGTTTTTAAATTCTGATTATTGTTTTTAATGTACTCTTGTTCTTTATGTATTGTGTATTTTAAATATTTTTATTCTAGCTTAAATTTAGTTTTTTTACTTTTACCTTTCAATGTATCTTATGTAGCAGGCGTCAATAACCCCGCAGTTGCGGCGCCTTAAAACTATAAAATATATCTACTGACTCACGACTGACTCACTAGCGGACACTACAAAGTTGCCAAATCGCAAATATCATTAGCACTTCCGTCGGTGGAATAGTTTTCCAGATACTATTAATATTTTAGCTGATTTAAATTAGCCTGCGGACCCCTCAAATGTTTCTGCGGACCCCAAAGGGTCCGCGGACCACTCTTTAAGAAACATGCTCTAGAAATGTACACAATAATGAAACAGTTAATCCACTAGAGTCTAGGTTGGAATTTTAACTGTTTCACTTATTTGTACCTTTTTTTCTCACCTTCACTGTTTTTATTATATCATACATTCTGTGTCTTCTACATAATGATGTGAATATAGCTCACCAGAGAGTTATATACCTAGAAGCGAGTCCCGCATCCCCTGTATTGTGATGAGTGACGCCCGCAGCCTAGTGCGGCGACCATCTGGCTTATCAAACCTTATTCCCAACTATTTTTTTCCGACACAACACATCATCTTGATATTGGCCGAAAAAAAACTAGTGCCACCATCGTCTTCCTGAGAAAATTTTGATCGTATTACATATCTGCAACAATAATGTCAATTATACGAAAATGACGGCTTAATAAAGTAGCGCAATCAACATTGGTCTTTCAACTCCTTAGTGGTCCCAGCTATTTATCCTGTACTATTATGTTAAGCACGTCCTGAATCTACAAGACCTTGCCTGATTATGTTGTCTAGATACTTGCCGATGTGACACTATCTAGAGCAGTGGTTCTTAACCTGGGTTACCTTACCACCAGGGGTACGAAACCTTACACCTGGGCTACGAGACAGGCTGACCAATTAAATCAATGTCCATATTTATAAGGAAGCTGGATGATATTTTTATAATTATTTTGTCTGTCACACTAATTGTCTTTAACCACCTGGAGTCCAACGTTCATCATTAAGTCATACTACAATAACTTGTCCAATCTATTATTTACCGTCATATGTAGTTTTTCTTATTTTTACCGTTTCGTAGAGTTCTATACTCTTGTGTACGTGTTTCATGTGTCCTGTTGGCTCAGCAACTGGCCACTGCCCAAAAAAATAGCAGCATGCAAATCTCGGCCCGGCGCGTCGTGGAAGGTTCTGCCGCTCTCGCTCATACCACAACGCAGTGCGCACAGTGTACCGGTTCCTGCCCCTCGGTGACGGGTCCCTGATGCTCTACACTCTGCCTTGGTTTTCGCACTTTCACTTTCAACGTTTCTCTGGGCCTGGGGGGAAAACCCCCCCCCCCCGCCCAATGAGCGGATTTAGTTCCAGTGTTTCGGTAACTGAGTTTAGCTGAACTGTCCACTTTGTCTGTGATTCCTGCGAACCGCGGCGCTCACAAACAACCCACAGGGCTGTATGCTGCCCAGAGGTCCCTTCTTTGTTTACCGCGTTGCTCCACGTTGTTGCAGATTCATTATGTCGCCCTTAGCGTCCCTTGGTGTGATACGGAGTTGAACCCTGCTAGTCCTGAGGGCGTAGCAGTGACGCCAAGGGGACCCGCAGAGGGCAGTTAAAAAGGCACTTTATTGTTTATGCGCTAACGGCATCACTAACACCCCTTTTGCATTCTTTTTTAGTCCTCTGGGATATTCACTTCATCTGTCCTGGTGACTTAAAATTCTTCATTCCGTCTATCCTTTCTACTTCTAACCATTTCCCTATTTATGCACATATCTTTGTGTTAACTAGGGAAAGGTAAAAGAAGTTGGAACAAGTTGGGGGGGTATAGCGGAATGAAGAATTTTAACTGAATGAAAGAATAAAACTAAAAAAACTATCCCATTAGAAAAAAGCACCTATTGTATGCACAGGAAAAAAACACCTATTGTAGGCAGGAACAAACATTCGGTGTCTCCCTGAAAACGACCGCGAAGTTCTCGTCCATTATAATCCTGCAATTTTTTGTGGGCAATTGGATAAGAAATGCCCCCCCCTGGGAAGCTTTTTTTTTTCAAATCCCCCCCCTTGAAAAGATCATTCCTCCATCAGCGCTGGGTAAGCATTGACAGCGCCAAATCTCGGCCGGCAGCCGTCCGTGGAAGTTTTCTGCCGCCCTCGCTCATCCACAACGCAGTGTAACGGTCGCCCCCGTGTCCCTCAGGTGCTCTACACTGCTGACCTTGGTTTGCTACTTTCACTTTCAACGGTTCTCTGGACCTGACAGCCACAGTGAGCAGGATTTAGTCCCAGTGCTCTGTGTTACAGCTAGTTACTGATTTAGCTGAAGTATCACACTGTGTCGTGATCCTGGAACCGCGTCGCTCCCCACAGGGTTGTAGTGGCTGCCCAGGATGTCCTTGTTTGTTTACCGCGTTTGCTCAACGTTGTTGCAGATTCATTCTGTCGCTCTTAGCGTCCCTTGGTGTGAGACGAAGGCGAACCTGCTGGTCACTGCCAGAGGCTAGTTAAAGGGGGGCCAGCCCTCATAGGACTAGTTAAAGGGTAGGCAAGCACCCAAGGGTGGGAAACCTGCTGGTTGCCGGACAGGCGATGACCCTCACGGGGCAGCTCCACTTTGTCCCTGCGACGCTCATGAGTGGGCGGGGACACGCTGGTGTGGTAAAACCGTAGCAGAGTTTTTGTGCTTGCAGTTTGATAGTGGTCTTGGTTTTTTATTTTTTACACTATTACCGGTCTTGGTCTTGTGAGACTTTAGTGATTATTGTCCTGCTATTTCTTTGAGGCAATTGATTACTTTTCTCACCATTATTTTTTGTATGAACGTGGATGGCTCGGATCAAAATAAATGACCGTAACTCTGAACGACAGAGAATGATGATAATATGAAAAGTATTTTCAAATTCCCTAAGTTTCCTGTTATTAAAAATTGTTTCAAACACAATGTTATTGCAAAGAAGCATTGATAGCTGGACTGAGGACAATTTTAATCTGAGTATAGGTTCCTTGCACGTGACGTCACATCCTCGTTGTGCAGGCGACAGACCGCGGAGATGCGGGAGTGGAAGACCAACAAACTCCATTGCCGGCCTGTGTTTGCCCGCTTTATGGTAATTTTTTCACCAACCAAATATAATATATGTTATCATATAAATGATATACATAATGTTATATTTGGAAGTGTTTTTTCTATAATATTAAGAAGAAAAAAACCAAACAGAAAAACAGTAAATGAAATTCCATTATGAGATTGAAGAAATATGCATGAAACTTAATTAATATTCACTAAACTCGTGTCGCCATTTTTGAGTTTTTGCTAGACAACTTTTAACATGGAGCATATCAATAGAAGCGGAATTTATAAGCTCTCCATGATATATTTAGTCATGATTACCACCATCATAAATTAGCGTTACCTAACTAAATAACAGCTATCGGTTAATTTTCCCGATTGATGTTATTTATTTACTTAAATTCTTTTTTCTGAAAAAAATTAATGCATTTTAAAAGGATGGCTAGACAATTTCATGATGTGGGAATGAAAGGTGGTGTAGTAGGATAAGTACAGTAAACTACTGTAGTTCTCCCAGCCTCTTGTAGCTTTCTTATTTTCTTATGTTCTTAGTCTCCCCTGCAAACCCTTTTTATCAGACTGTGATCTGAATATCTTACCTATCTTAGTATTGTAGAACTCAAAATTCCCGATCTACACCGTTGTTCACCATTATGTAAGTGCCCACCTTGAAAGTGTACTCGACATCCTGGTTACTCTGCTGCCACCACCCACCTGTAGTGGGGAAACAATATACACAATGAATAAAAATAAAGTGTGAGAAAAAGGTAAGTATGTTTGGATCTAATAATAATTCGTTAATACGTAATCATAGATATATTATCCCCTTTGCTTGTAATTGGTATATTATACATTCACAATTATCTAATATTAAGTCTTCCGTCCTCCAAACGATACGCACGCGTAATGGTCAAGTCGTCATCCTATAAGTTACTATCTCTGGTAACTTCAGTCGCCACGTTACACTTTAAACGATAAGCTGCGTAATGCTCAAGTCGTCATCAAATAATTATAGTTACTATCTCTGGTACCTTCAGTCGCACTGTTACAACTTTACGATACGCACATGTAATGCTCGAGTCGTTATCCTAAAAAATATAATGTATACGTAGTCTATCCCACTTCCAAAGTTTTCCCTCTCCTGTTCTTCTATTTCCTTCTTTCTCCTTGTCCCTTCACACAGGCTGGCTGTTAAGATGTTGTATTGCCCCCTCTGCTAATGTTGTGAGGGCTTGCCCCTGGTCCGCCAACAGCATCCTACTTTGGGACCCTAAGTAATACACTTCATTATCCTGGTCAACAAAAGGAATCACCAGTAAGTCATATCTACATCGCTAGTTAACAACATTTCTAACATACCTTACCAAGGGCAGAATATCACTCCCCACAGGCGACTTAACTCCGCGACTTCGAGCTTGCTTCTAAAATTATCCCAACGTAGAACCCCCCCCTTCTCACTCGTTTCACTACGTGGTCTAATTACTACTGGCTTAAAATATACGTCTGACCTAACAGTGATTCATGACTGATGCGTGGAGGAAAATTCCTCGTTAGCTTATTGATACTTATGTTATTTTCATCTCTTCCCCCATTAATGTAATTTTTTCTCTCGTTACAGTATCCTCACAAACAGCTGATATCACTGCTAATCCCACTATCTAATTCGCCGATGTAAACAAAAAATATTAAGTCTTAGTCTTTTCGTAATCTTGATTTATTCCTGGCCCGTGATACTCTCGTCAATTTTAACTTCAGTTTCATTATTTGCACATTTTTTTTCACCTATACTGTTTTTATAAGTATACATTCTGCGTCTTATTACATAATAATGTGAATGTAAGCACCACAGAGTTATATAACTAGAAAGCGAGTCCCGTCATCCCGTTGTATTGTGATGGTGACGCCCGCAGCCTGTGCTGCGACCTTCTGTTGCACACCTTATTTCCCAACTAAGTTTTTCCGACACCACCATTTAATATTGAAAAAAAAAAAACTATGCCACCATCGTCTTCCTGAAAAAATTATGCATCATCTATAGTAATAAACGCGAAAGTGTGTGTGTGTGTGGTGTGTGTGTGTCTGTGTGTGTGTGTGTGTGTGGGGGGGTATAGGTTCCGCCCCCCGTGCGGAATTCCCATCATAACCACAATTTTGGAACCAGGTTGACAGTGGAAGGTTTTAGCCCACTTATGAATGATCCTTCAAATTTTTTTTTATTTATTTTTTTAGCAGCCTATTAGCGATAATTGTTAAAAAAAAGTGGGTTGCGAGAACTGAGGAAACCTTGATTTATGGTGATGGGTAAATGGGATGAGTGAATGGGTGGGGTGATGGGTGAGGGCATAGATGGGGGGTGATGGGTAATGGGTGAGTGAATGGGTGTGTGGTGATGGTAATGGGTGAGTGAATGGGTGGGGTGATGGGTGATGGGGTGAGGGAATAGATGGGGGTGATGGGTAATGGATAGTGGCATGGGTGGGTGATGGGTGAGGAATAGATGGGGGGTGATGGTAATGATGAGTGAATGGGTGGGTGATGGGTGAGGGAATAGATGGGGGGTGATGGTAATGGTGAGTGAATGGTGTTGGTGATGGTAATGGGTGATGATGGGTGGGGTGATGGGTGATGTTTAGGGAATATATGGGGGTGAATGGGTAATGGGTGATGAAATGGGTTGGGGTGTGGGTTGGCGTTAATACATACATCTCCCACATCCATGATTTCAGAAGTTAGAAGGGGCTATCTGGAGGAGTCTGTTTTGGTGGGGCCTTCGGCCCGACCAAACACAGGTGTGGCCTAAAGCACACCCTGTGGCGTAGTGCGTGCTATTGCGGCTAGTATTAGCATAAATCTGCAACCATAATATCAATATACGAAAATTGACGGCTAAATAAAGTAGCGCATCAACATTTGTTCTTTCCACTCCTTAGTGGTCAGCTATTTATCCTTGTACTATTATATGTAAACACGTTCCTGAATATACACCTTGCCTGAATATGTTGGTCTAGGTACTTGACAATATCTATAGCAGTGGTTCTTAACCCTGGGGTACCTGTACCACCAGGGTACGTACCCTACACCTGGGGTACAGTCACTCAGACAGAGTTCGTATACACTTGGGGCGGGGCAGGCCCATCACTTTATCATATATCCTTGTCTGCAAATGTTTTCACTCAGTGTCTCTCTTCTCGGAGACCTCTCCTCTCCTCCCGACTAAGCACCCACACCTGTTTAATTAATACCTAACACACACACACACACACAGTGACGGTCAAGAGCTGGGCCCGCAAACGAAATCCACTTCATCAAGGCAATCCGGAAACTTCATCCTTAAGTTTCCGCAACCGCAACTCCGCAAATTTCTTGAAGTTCAACACTTCCGCAACTGCAAGTCCGCAAACCGCAAACCAATAATTGATAATTATATTCTCGCATATACAGTGGCAAAATAGAGGTAAAACACTTTGTGGTAGGAAATTCATAATATAATTTACTAAATCACTTATGCAATAATTATATATCTATATATATCTATATCTATATCTATATCTATATTGATATATATACTAGCCGCAAAGCCGCCCTCCGGGGGAATTTTTGACTAGCTCCTGCGTAGAGGCTATTGGTGGGACCGAAAGGCCCCACCAAACACATGACTCTCCAGTTAGCCCCTTCTAACTTTCCTGAAATCATTATTTTGGTATGACTGATGGCTCTTGATGGCAAAATAAAGATTACCTGAAATCTTTGACGATTTTTCCACATATTTTGTATGAGTGATGCTCGTTCAAAATAAAATACCTAATCTGCGACAGAGATGATGATAATTTGAAAGTATTTTCAAATTCCCTAAGTTTCCTGTTATTAAAATTGATTTCAAACACAATGTTATTGCAAAGAAAGGCATTGATACTGGACTGAGGACATTTAATCTGAGTATAGGTTCCTTGCACGTGACGTCACAGTTCGTTGTGCAGGCGACAGACGCGGGAGATGCGAGCGTGGAAGACCAACAAACTCCATTTGCCGCCTGTGTTTGCCCGCTTATGGTAATTTTCACCAACCAAATATAATATATGTTAATCAGTATAAATGATATACATAACAGTTATATTTGGAAGTGTTTGTTCTATAATATTATGAAAAAATAAAAAAACAGAAAAACAGTAAAGAAATGCCATTATGAGACAAGAAATATGCATGAACTTAATTAATATTCACTTAAACTCGTCGCCATTTGAAGTTTTGCGAGACAACTTTTAACATGGAGCATATCAATAGTAGCGGAATTTATAAGCTCTCCATTGATGTATTTAGTTTTCTGATCAATGAATTACCACCATGCATAAATTAGCGTTAACTAAATAAATAACATCTATCGGGTAATTTTCCCGATTGATGTTATTTATTTACTTATAAATTTCTTTTTCTTAAAAAATTAATGAATTTTAAAAGGAGGCTAGACAATTTCATGGATGGGGATGAAAGGTGGATGTAAGTAGTGATAAGTAACAGGAACTACCTGTAGGTCTCCCAGCCTCTTGTAGCTTCCTTATTTTCTTATGTTCTTAAGTCTCCCTGCAAACCATTTTTTATCAGATTGTGATCTAATAATCTTACCTATCTTAGTATTGTAGAACTCAAAATGACCATCTACACCGTTGTCACCATTATGTAGTGCCCACCTTGAAAGTGTACTCTACAATCCTGGTTACTCTGCTGCCACCACCCACATGTAGTGGGGAAAAAAATATAAATTAATAAAAATAAAAGATGTGAGAAAAAGGTAAGTACTGTTTGGATCTAAATAATAATTCGTTAATAAGTAATCATAAATATATTATTCCTTTTGCTTGTAATTGGTAATAATTATAAATTCACAAGTTATCTTAATATTAAGTCTTCCTTCCCTCCAAACGATACGCACGCGTAATGCTCAAGTCGTCTTCCTAATATAGTTTACTATCTCTGGTAACTTCAGTCGCACTGTTACCACTTTAACGATACGCATGCGTAATGCTCAAGTCGTCATCCTAATATAGTTTACTATCTCTGGTAACTTCAGTCGCACTGTTACCACTTTAACGATACGCACATGTAATGCTCAAGTCGTTATCCTAATATAATGTATACGTAGTCTATCCCACTTCCAAAGTTTCCCTCTCACTTGTTTCTTCTATTTCCTTCTTTCTCCTTGTCCTCACACGGCTGGCTGTAATATGTTGTAGTTGCCCCCTCTGCTAATGTGTGAGGGCTTGGCCCCCTGGTCCGCCAACAGCATCCTACTTTGGGACCCTAAGTAATACACTTCATTAGTCCTGGTCAACAAAAGGAATCACCAGTAAGTCATATCTACATCTCTAGTTAACAAACATTTCATAACATACCTTTACCAAGGGCGAGAATATCACCTCCCCACAGGCGACTTAACTCAGCGAACGTCGAGCTGCTTCTAAAATTATCCCAACGTAGAACCCCCGGCCCTTTTCTCCACCTCGTTTCGCTACATGTCTAATACTACTACTGGCTTAAAATATAAGCCTAACCAGTGATTCAGGACTGAGGCGTGGAGGAAAAATTCCTCGTTAGCTTATTGATACTTTATGTTATTTCATCTCTTCCCCTATTAATGTAATTTCTCTCGTTACATATCACAGCAAACTGCTGATACACTGCTATCCCACTACTAAGTCGCCGATGTAAACAAAAATTAAGTCTGTATCTTTCGTATCAATGCCTAATTTCCAATTAACTCGTTTAGTATGCTTTAAATAACTAATTTTATAAAATCTATTTGGTGTTCACTTGTTTATTTTTATTTTCATCACATGAGTAAAATCCTAGAAAAAAGGGGGGAACTTTGGCGTGATGAAGCAGTCATATAGTTTTGCATTTTTTGCCAATGCTCTAAGTACTGAAATCTAAGAAAGGCCATTATGAACACTCAAGAAATATGCATGAACTTGATATTCACCAACTCCAGTTTCCCATTTAATATTCTGCTCGAAAACATTTACATGGACAATATCAATAGAACGGAATTTCATTGCTTTCCATTGATATATTTCGTTATCTGATAAATGAATTAGAAGCATGCATAAATTAGCGTTAACTAATAAATAACCTCATCAATCGGAAAATTACCCCGATTTCATGATGTTATTTATTTAGTTAACGCTCACTTATGCATGCTTCTAATTCATTTATCAGATAACGAAATATATCAATGTAAAGCAAATGAAATTTTCCGCTTCTAGGGATATTGTCCATGTAAAACGTTTTCAAGCAAAATATTAAGAACAAAAGAAAATAAAGTACATAAGAAAATAAGGAAGCTCAAGGGGCCCGGAGGCCTACACGTGGTAGTTCCTGAAATGGGGAGCGGAGTTGGTAGATTCACATGGTTCATGCATATTTCTTGAGTCTCATAATGGCCTTCTTTAGTGTGTTTTACGGTTTCTTATTTGATAATATTATAGAAAAAGCATTTCTGAAGATAACAGAAATATCTGTTTATACTGATAAACATATATGTGGTAGGGGAAAATTACCATAAGCTGGCAAACACGGGCGGGAAGTGGAGTTTGTTGGTCCTCCAGCTCGCATTTCCCGCGCCTGTCGCAGCCACAGAAAGGGTGTGACGCCCACGTGCAAGACACCTTTTTTGACTATACAAAGCGCCACCACGCACTTTTTTAGACTTGCCGACACTCACAAATAGTACAGGAGCATTAGCTAAAAGGTGGAAATAAATAGTAGAAAGTTTGATTTTTTCAGGAGAGCTCCAAAATATTGTATAAAATTCGCCCTTATCAAAGTTCTGCAAATTCAACCTCGTGGCTTTTTCATAATTCAAATTGCCGCCATCACATTAACGATAAAATGAAAAGTACTATATCATCCATCCAAGTTCGTAGTAATAAATTTTTGTGTATACATCTATGTTTTAGAGTGTGCTGAATACATGGAGCCATAAAAATATTTTGAGGGTTGACAAAATTAGCATAAATTCAAAAAGGGTTTTAGAAAAAAAAAAAAAAAAAAAAAAATTATTTTAATAATACCACAACTATGTTATGTACGTTTACATTTTATAATAGCCAAACTATGTTATATTGTAGAAAACCCCACCAATTAGAAACCACAAAAAACCCAACCATATGTTAAAGGAATGTCTAATCAGTGGTATCCCCTTCGCCTTGCACATCAAGAACATGCGAATTTTTAAAATTGTACCCACTGCAACCAGTGCACATATGGTACACTCCATCCGTGCCTTGTAACAACGACATGACTTTCCACACCCTACCTTGCAGCCGCAAGATACCATTTTCAGTACCTCTCCGGGAGAAACCCAGGCCTATCGGTATAGATTGGAACAAATATCCCCTCTCTATACTCCCACCCCCACTCATTTGGTGGTAGCTCATTTCCTGCCATTGCGGGAACAGCATGGTATGTTCTATAGCTATTAGGGTACGCCGTAGGTCCAATGAAAAGTGAAATATTGATTATTACGAATTTGGCAGGGTGTTTTCTTGTGTAAAATTGAATTTAAGGGTGTTTTTGTCCGCTCAACTTTTTGGTTTGAGCATTTTCTTGCTATGCAAAAATGGATTTTTATATTTATAGGGCAAAACATAGCTTAAAGGTGCGATTTTGGCCATAGTAAGAATTGCTCAAATGCAAAAATTGGAACTAGATAAATCGTCGTAGAATTCCATTTTACATAGGAATTGGCATGAAAAAAGTTGAGAAAAAGATTTTTGTTATACTCGTACCCTAACCAGGGTACCAAAATAGTTTGGTTTGGGTTACGAGGGGAGGAAAGAACAGACCAGGGCGATGGTGCCCGACAGCTATGGGAACTGCACCCAAGGTTGATCAGGGAGGAGCATGTGTCAGTGACAGAGGAGCCATCTGGAAGGTATTTGGCACTTTGTACCAGAGGACCCGATGCCACCTGAGAAGCCTGCATTAAAGGTGGCTCAGGCTCTCTATGTCTGCGGGTGCCCACACGACTCCACCGACTCACTGATCGTACTGCAAGGTGACTCAACTAGGGCCAACACGGGGTGGAAGGGTGGTACTCACGCCCTTTGGAGAAGATGCTGGGACGCAGGCTCTTCTGGAGTTATATGCGTTTTTGCACACAAACGAGTTGCCCCTGCGCCACCTTATCACCAGCATCGACGGGCCTACCTCATCTGACACTGGCTTCACGGGTCCAGTGTGCAGTCTGCTGTCCAGCGTGAATGAGATGCAGTACAACGCAGAGTTCAGAGGAGTGCCAGGCGGTAAAGATCTCACGGAGATACCGGAGTATATCCTGGTCAACATGCCCCACTGACCAGCGGGTCTCCTCCAGCTGGTCTGGCTGTGAAGCGGGGAGTTCTCTCGTCCGAGCTGCAGGAGATCAAGTGTGGAAAGGTGCCCACTCCAGACGGCTCACCACAGCCCAGTCGTTTCGTGTACATGTAGACCAAAAGTATGGACTGATGGAAAAGAATTTGAACACCCTGGAAATCCTAGTCAAGTACTGCCTGCAGGTGTACTCAAACTCTACTACGACATCAAGGTTCACCACAGACTAGAGGAACGGCCCAGCACATCCTCACGCAGCTCAGAGTGATGAGGGTCGCAGCCCAAGAAGGTCCAAACAGCTGTGACCTTCTACGTGGCGGACAGGAGCATGGTTCGCACACTCAGAATGTGTCCTCCTCTCGCTGATGGCGAGTCAGAGTGAGGACGACCGCAGGTTCGCCGTGACCCAGATTTTGAAGCTGAGGGCTGGCAAAGGAGTATGGGGACACCAGTGTAAGACCTCGCTCACCCCAAGCTGAACTGTCAGCCCCAGCTTGCAGACACTGATCAGCTGGCAGCCTGGCCGGGTTTGCACGAGCCGGCATTCACCTGTTCACTGTCCGGGATCAGATCCGGGAAATCCTGGTCAAGCCGTACGAGGTTCCGGAGTTCTCTATCCACACTCAGAGCACCGAAAGAGTCGTGAAGCAGGTGACAAAGGCTGCGGCAGCAGTGGTGGGGCAGCAGGCCAGAGACGGGTTCATCCGGGCTCAGGCCCACCACCGGGAGACCATGCCCTGCTTCCCGGTCTAAGATGGACATGATGGACACGTTCTAGGCCCAACCCTGAGGCTGTGACACTGTGATGTAGTGCCTGATGAACCAAATGATCAGAAAGAGCTTACCACGCTAGTCATTTGGAACTCATATTGGTGCATGATGCAATCACAGGACCAACCGGACACTGCGTACTCTTTAAGCATTATTCGATAAGGGTAAATATAAAGTGCGATTTGCTAGTAAGAATTGCTCAAATGCAATAATGGAAATAGATAACATCGTCTTAGACTTCCATTTACATAGGGAAATTTTGGGATGCCAAAGTTGAGAAAAAGAATTTTTGTTATACGGCGTACCCTAATAGCTATGGAACTTGGCAGCTGCTGAAGTTGGAGGGATTGATTCCAACTTGAATCACCTTCAGATCATACATTGTTCATCTATAAGCATGCATCATATAGACGTTGAACCCCCCCTATAATCATCAGCAAATGACATACTACTCAATATTCTACTAGTTCTCGAGACTCATACTGGCGATTGATATAAACAGATATTGCTAGCAATATTGGAGACACAATGATCGAAGGGCGACACGCAGACATTATGCCGTTGCAAGTGCTGTACGGCGGGGTTCACAGCCGACACTCTTGTTCAGATTTTGATTTGATTATACCACTCAGTAGTCGTTTCAAAGAGTCAGGGACCATTTTATTCACTGTCTTGCAATTGTGTCATTGTCGGGTATTCAGAGTTAACATATGCTACAGACTTTACATCATCTTGTATGATTTCAGCTGCCATATCTATGATTGAATCTTTTTTTCATGTCACTGGACTCATAATTACTTCAAGGATGTGGTTACTTTCATCTAAGAAAGTATATATGGTCTGTTTTCCCAATATCACAAGTCCGAACAATGTCCTGCCCGGAACATTCCTCCAGTTTCTGTCCTAGCCTTTTGGGGTTGTAGCCCTCTTCTCCATCTAAATAGTCGTCCATCAAAATCATAATTCTGCAAGTGAATATTGACATTCATCATTGTCCGTATAAATTGGCACAACTTCCTGGAATGCCCCGTGTTTTGTGGCATTGACAGGTCGGCCCCGTTGATATCCATCACGGGTATTCTCGCTTGGAAATTGTTTGCCAGCATAGAAGAGAACCTGACAGTCATGGTGGTACTGCTTCAGCAGCAATAAATCTAACTCATTGGATACGCGAAGTCTAACAGCATCTCCCCAACCATCATTGGCGATCGCCAGCTTTCTCAATTACGCTTTGAAGGGTGGCTTTTTGTCATGCATCATGTGCCCGTACCCGACGGTTTTCGGGGTATCTTTTTTTCTACATTGTAGTATATTCAGTCTTTGCACAATAGAGACAATCTTCTTTTATATTGAAATTCGAGTTCTTGAACGTAATTTTGAAGATGATGTGCCCCAAACGAGTCCAATGGCTCTTCTTCCCTTTTCCTTTTTTAAGAAGTAATACTGCATGGTCGAATGTATTCGCGACGACATTTACCATGGACTGGGACTGGCAATTGTGACCTCTTCCTCTCAAAAACAGACTGCAAAACCCTTTCTCTTCAATGCTGGCTCGTAGGAGTCCCTCAAGGCCCTTATCATGGACCTTGCCGATCTGATTGATCTGCTTTTCCGCATGTGGGAATACTGCAAAACTCGGCCATCATGACAGCACCTGAAAAACGAGCAAATTATTATTATAATTATTATTATTATTAATAATATACTATTAATTATAATTTATGCTAAATTATCACTCACTATTTTATTTTTAAATCAAAATGAACTGGCATGGGTCCACTGTAAAAAAAGTTGCCAGTTTTTTGCCGATTTTGGGATTTTAACCATTTATCGCAAATTGTTATAGCGGTCATCTTCAATTCTGAAATGCCACCAGGTTGAATTTTGCAGAACTTTTTTCCAGTGGACATGCTTATGGTTTTCTGGAGCTCCCCTGAAAAAATCAGCTTTCTACTATTTTTTTCTAGGTTTTCGTTAAATTTTTACTAATGCTCCTGTACTAAAAAGGCAAGAACACCCAATGCCAGTCATGGCAGCCTTGCAAAAATCCTCCAACGTCAAATTAGACTTAATAAGACAGCTGGAATCTTCTGAATGGGTTGATAACGATGGGAAAATTTATCGCTGTTGGTAAACCATTTTGGGTACTACACTTACATGTTTCTCATACACCCTTCCACAGCAAAGCAGGCGTCTGACAAACACTTTAACTTTGCTCCACAAGACACCTTAACTGAATTTGCTTCAAATTTTGAGGATTCTTCGTCTCTAGTGTTTTCAGCTAATGCACATTCTTCTATGTCTGCAGCTGTATCCACACAACACAAACACCATCAACCACTTAGCACTTCTCGTCTTCCTTATATATACGTGTCACATATACGCCTTGATGTCAGCCCTCGATACCACAAACCATCATCTGCCTAACTACGTTCTACGCTGGGACACCACTTCTTTGGGTTATTTTCCAGGATCTTGGGATTTAGGTCGTGGCGGTGGGATATTTTTTGTCTATCTTTGGACTTTTGGAGGGATCACTCAAGAATAATATATATAATATATAATACGGTACGGTGCAACGGTAGGTACCTATGCTTACCTTGAGATAAGCTACTGGATAAATACTTTAATAATCCCCCCCAAATCTTGGGAAAAATCCCAAGGAGTGGTACCCCTAACCCCACCTCAGTAGGCTCTCGCTAGCGGTTTGGTGCCATTCGGGCCAGATATTTCAACTCCCAACCACAAGCACACCACAACCCCATACGTTTGGGTTAAAAATAGATATATTGCCGTATGCGGATTTTTACTACCTTGACGTTGATGTGATTTTCATCCAATTCTGTAATGGTCACTGTTTCACTCACATTCCAGCAACTTCGGCACTACAAATATTTTTGCTCCCGCAGTCCCCGGGTTAATGTTATCTTGTTTGGACCAATTTTTTTTTTTTTTTTTTTTTTTTTTTTTTTTTTTAACATTGGAGCCTCTAGCGCCTGTAGGCTGAAGGAGAGTCTTGATGTTGGTCGATCTCGCCAGTTTGTGGCGCAGGCTGAATTTTTATAGTGACACCTGTGGTCTTAGGTGAAGATCGCGTTTTCTATGTTTGGATCTTCAGTCAGGATCATGCAGCCCCTAGAGTTTTATCCGTCACACTCGCAATCGAAGAACCAGTTCATTGCTGCATGCGGGTTTCTTTCAGTCACTCGACGATGGATTTGACAGTTGCTTCTTGGTGGGACTTGAACTCGAGACATTTTTCTCCCCTACCAGGCTCTTGAAAGAGTTGCCCCCGGCAGGATTCGAACTCGGAACATTGAGTTTACCACTCCAAGACGCTAACCACTCGGCCACCACCTCCCCGTATTAGTGGTAGAAGCTCGCAACCAACAAGACAAGGGGTTCCAGGCGGTCTACATGCAACTCCGTAAACACGCCACAACCTCCATCATCTACGCCTCTGGTAGGATGGTTTGTAACGCCGCCAAGAGTGTAGCAGAAGCCAAAATTGCAACACGGAGACATGCCCGAATAATTCAGAAACTAGGATTTAAGGTTCAGTATACGGAATTCAAGGTGGCTAGCGTATGTCGTAGCTGTGATGTGAGGTTCCGCATTATAATAGAAAGTCTCGTGTTATGCCATCATCAGTTTTGTACATATGACCCTGAGCAGAACCCCGGGAGAGTGGAATACCGTTTGGTGAAACCTCATGTCACGGTGGTCATATGTGCCACCGGGAGTGTGAGTTTCTTCGGTGCAAAGGAGGTTGATGAGATATATGAAGCCTTCGACAAGATCTATCCCATCTTAAAGACCTTCGAGCTGGAGAGGAAGGAGTAGTTAGCTTTTAAGTAGTTAGTAGTTAGTTAGTTAGATAATTAATCAGTTAGTAGTTTAGTTCCTCTCTGGTGGTCTCGGGTTCGATTCCAACTGATACTGATACATAACACTGGGGAACAATTTGAAGAAAAAAAATTGTTGAGTTAGATTTTTGAGCTTATTTAGAATAAATTGGCTGCTGATNACGCTAACCCCTCGCCACCCACCGTCCCGTATTAGTGTAAGAAGCTCGCAACCACAAGCCACGGTTCCATGCGGTCTACATGCAACTCCTGTAACACCCCAACCTCCATCATCTACGCCTCTGGTATGATGGTTTGTAAACGCCGCCAGATGTAGCAGAGCCAACACTTGCAACACACGGAGACTGCCCGAAACTAGGAATCAGAAACTAGGATTTAAGGTTCAGTATAACGGAATTCAAGTGGCTAGCGTATGTCGTGCTGTGATGTGAGTTCCGCATTATAATACGAAAGTCTCGTGTTTGCCCTCACTATTTGTACATATGACCCTGAGCAGAACCCGGAGAGGAAGCCCGTTTGGTGAAACCTCATGTCCCGGTGGTCTATGTGCCACCGGGAGTGTGAGTTTTCTTCGGTGCAAAGGAGGTTGATGAGATATTGAAGCTTCGGCAAGATGGGCTCCCATCTTAAAGAACCTTCGAGCTTGGGAGAAGGTAGTTTAGCTTTTAAGTAGTTAGTAGTTAGTTCGGTTAGATATTAATCAGTTAGTAGTTAGTTCCTCCTCTGGTGGTCTCGGGTTCGTTCACTGATACTGATACATAACACTGGGAACAATTTGAAGAAAAAGAAATTGTTGAGTAGATTTTGAGCTTTTTGAATAAAATTGGCATGCTGATTCCAAATCTGTAGTCATTTTTTTTTTCTAGCCGTCAAGTGTTTTTCTCCACACTTACCCTCCAGATAAGCAAAATTCCACTTGTGAGCTGTAGTAAACTTGCCATCTGATTACGATTATGACTCATCGATAGCTATGTGGCAACTTGTTTGTGCAGTTAACAATTGAACAGTGCGGTGGAGGTGTCGTGCAGCTCCCAATAGGTCAGTACTATCATATCTGCAAACAGAAAGCTAGGATAGTAGGATTATAGAGGATTTCTTATGGCTTTTTCTCTTAACCTTGTAACAAATCCATTGTAGTTTAATATTTCGTTTATGCTAGGTTTTTTTTCAAAAGCTGTCACTATTCCAGTTAGTGTTTTATTTACTAGGTAGTATTTCTTTTGTTTTCAGATCATGTCTGCTCCTGCTACGTCTCGTCGTAAATGCCTAAACAACCTGACTCCTTCTGCTATTATTGGTATTTTCACCATTCCAGTCAGAGGGCAAGCATCAGCGTATTTGTCAAACAAGCATATTTCGCTATTTTTAAAGTGGAAACTCGTGAATCAGAACAAGCTATGGGCCCAAACACAAGTTGTGCAAGCAGTTGTGTCGAGAGATACGGATGTGGACCAAGGAACACGTGAAAGTTAGGCATTTGGTTCCCCATGGTTTGGCGAGAGCAAATGATCATAGCCACAGACTGTTTACTTTTGTTAGTGAAACATCAGGATTTACCAAGAAACTAAAAGTAAAAACAAATATCCTAATCTACCGTCAGCTATAAGACAAATGACCTCATTCAGCTGAAATTCCATGCCAGTTTTCCACAGAAAAACAACTACATAACCTCTCTAGAAGATCTGAGTGATTTTGAAGACGCAGTGACAGCATGATGCAGATTTTGACATTCCCGAGGAATCAGTTCGTAGGGGATTTGATCAGCACGAGTTGAATGATGTAGCACGTGATTTGGGCCTATCCAAAAAGCTTCAGAAATACTACATCATCAAGACTGAACGAGAAAACATACTTGAACAAGGAGTGGAAAGGTATCATAACTTTCGACCAGAGAAAGTACTTTCTGCCGTACTTTCGAAGTGCCGCGTTTTTGTGTTTGCATAACATTCCTGGTTTACTGAAGGAATTAGGGCTTTCAATCTACAATCAATGAATGCGATTGTTGATTGATAGCTCAAGCGGAGCTTGAAGTGTTCCTTCTACACATGGCCAAATTTGTTTGGCGCAGTCCTATTGGGGCATTCAGTCTGTCTTCGGAAAAGATATGGAGATGTCAAGTATTCATTGAGTTTTATTTCATATACACACACATTGATCATCTGGTGTTGACCTAAAATTGTGTCCTCCTTCGTGACAACAACGTGGATACACAAGTAATCCCTGCTTTCTCTGTATTTGGGATGCAGAGCTCGAGAGAAGCATTGGGGGGTGTTCAGACGAATTGGCCTCTAGATCTGATCTTAGACCTGTCGATCCTACCATTAGTCATGAGCCACTATGTTGACGGGAAGAAAAATATTCCCACCTCTGCACATAAAACTAGGTCCTCATGAAACAATTGTTAAAAGCATTGTCAGAATGTGGCGACCTGTTTTGAAGTACTCATCTTGGCAATTTCTGGACCTGTCAATTGAAAAAATCAGGCGGTGTGTTTGATGGTCACAAATTCGACATGCTCATCAAAGATGAACATTTCAACGGTACTATGTCAGACCTTTGAAAAGAATGCTTGGCTATCATTCCAAAGACGTCGTCAAGAACTTTCTTGAAATACTCTGTGGCAAGTAATTACCAGAAATTGTTCAGAACTATTGGCAGCTACAAAGCGCTTGGTTGCAACATAGTATTAAAGTACATTTTTTGCATAGCCATCTTGCCACTTTCCGGAAATCTTGGTTGCTTGCTATCGACGAGGCAAGGTGAACGTTTCACCAAGATTTGAAGGTTATGGAAGAACGTTACCAGGGTAGATGGGGATGTCATATGATGCTGACTATTGTTGGAGCCTCAACGTCGATAGTCCCCTCAAGTTGAACACTACAGACAAAGCGACAAACGTAAATTTTTACTTACACCTGCCACAATTATAGCCTTGTCTTTCTAAAACATGATATGTTAATAAATATAAACATTCTAATTCATGTTTTCTACTTTCTTTTCTTTCATTTTTCATGTATTTAACATTTGCAAACTTTTTATAAATAAGGCCTGTTACTGTTGATGTACAGTATTTTTCATATTTTTTAAAAAACCCGAAAAAAAAAAAAAATCCTAACAGTTCCAAAAACTTGACGTGCATAGAGAAACACTGAGATCAGTTTTTTGGATTCAGCCCCAAAATTAATTAATACAAGTGGCCAGCACCTAACTCAACAAAAATTTGTTCCCCAGTGTAATTGGTCTTATTTGATTATATTATCGTTATTATTATTATTGTTTTTTATTATTGGGCTGTTTTGAGAAGGGGGGACTGTCAGGTTTGAATGTTTGTTTATTTACTCAGTCTGCTACTTATTATTATTATTAGTAGTAGTATAGTTTATTAAATCAGTCAGCTATATATTATCATATCTTTTATCATTAGGTTTTTACCTCACATATGCACTCATTTTCAAACTGTGGGAAGGGAGGAGGCGGGTGGTACAGGAAGTATTTTTTTCTCAATTGAATTTATAATGGCAACCTTTTTGTGATCCTCAACCTCAATATTATTCCAATTTCAACCTCAATTTCTCAACTTTTTTTTTTGCAATTATATTTGTAATGGCAGCCTTTTTGTAAACCTCAATTTTATTTCAATTTCAATATCAATTTTAAACTCAATTTCTATATTTTTGTTACCTCAATTATATTTGCAATGTCAGCCTTCTTGTGAACACTTTCTGCCCTGTCGTCGCCTTGTAAGTCTATGTAATTAGTATTATTAATATTAATAATGTTCTTAATACTCCCATAATAATGTTCTCGCCTGACAACGACGATGACGCACCTCACCACGGCTCAGCAACAGCAGCGAGTCAAGTGGAAGAAAATGCTCCCTTAACCCCCCACTTCAAATATTGGCTATCGAGGAAAAATTCAATGCAGGCCAAGGAGAAGCCTACGACGCGGTGATGGCAACAGTGGGTGGTGCACGACACGCACTCCAATCCAGAGCATTCTATCTTGATGGTCCTGCAGGTACAGGAAAGACCTACTTTCTGAATGCCGTGGTCTCGATCGTCGAGGCAAGAGTTGAACACAAGACCATTGCTATGGCATGGCCTGGTCTGGCTGCAACTCTTCTCAATGGAGCGACAGTGCACTCGACCCTCAAACTTCCTTTTATTATGGATGAATGCACTAAAGTCGGGCTCAATTTTCAGTCGGACAAAGCTCAACTGATTCGCGACGCACCACTCATTATATGGGACGAGATTTCCATGAGCCATGTCAGAGCCCTGGAGGCCTTTGACACATGGTTGAGGTTACTGATGGCAATCGACATCCCCTTCGGGGACAAAGTCGTGCTATTTGCTGGTGACTTTCGTCAAATATTACCAGTGGTGGCCAACACAAATCAAGCCTCGGTTGTCAAGATCATTGTAAAAAATTCAATCCTGTGGAACCAAGTTCAACCTCTCAGACTCAGTCAATGAGTGTGTCTGAGGAAGAGCAACACTTTTCGGAATTTATATTGGCAGTAGGTGACGGGACTCTGTCTGTGCCTCCCGAAATACCAGTCGGTTCCATTGTCATTTCACCCGATGTGGTTTGTTCAAAAATACAATTGATGAATTTTGTATTAGGAGAATACTGTGTCGACACACTATCACCTCTCGACTCTCTGATTTTGTCGGTCAGGAACTCCGAGCTTCAAAGCTCGAAGCTCGTGGCTTCAAAACTGCACGGCATGCCCAAGGTATACCTCAGTTCAGACAAAAAAGCACACTCAGATGATCATGCCGGGGGGCAAAATACGGACCCTGCCTTTAAACATAACTTGCCTATTGAGTACATTAATAGGTTCAACCCACCGTCTATGCCTCCACACCGATCGGTACTCTAGTGGTTGGTACTCAAAGTGGGACAGCCGGTCATGCTCCTGAGAAACCTGGATGTGACGGATGGACTTTGCAAGGGCAAACGTCTCATCGTCGAAGAACTGAGAGACAATCTTGTGATCTGTTCAAAATCTTAATCAACAGTGCCTGTGTTACTTTGTAGAGACAGGTTCGCCACCTTGGAGCACAGAGACGATGTGCCATTCGTCAGGGTTCAATTCCCTAAAAGT